>SPJY01003379.1:3426138-3523414 GCA_005191435.1 Raddia distichophylla
GGATACGGATACGCGATACGGCGATACCGCGATACGGCAATTTCGCCAAAACTAGGATACGGGGATACATTTATATATAAATAATTTTTTATATTTTTATATATGTAAATATACAAAATGCAGAAAATAAAAGAGGTATTTACAATGGGGATATAATGTTAGTTTGTTACCTGATAAATGTTGATGAGCACTTGAGGCTGAGCAATACTGTGTAAGTGTGTATGACTACTTGAGGCTGAGCACTTGAACAGAGACAGAGGGAGAGTACACAATACACAGCAGTGAGCATAGCACTTGAGCAGAGAGAGACTAGAGTAGAGAGGGAGAGCGGGAGCGGGAGAGGGAGAGTAGAGAGGGAGAGCAGGAGCGGGAGCGGGAGAGGGAGAGGGAGACGGCCACCTGGGCGACGACCTCGACGCCGACGAGCGTCCTGGGCGACGGCGTCCTGGCCTCCTGGGCGACGGGCGTCGGGCGACGGGCGACGGCGCGGCGTCGCTGCTGCGGGTTGGGGGCGGCGGCGGCGGGGGGCGGCGAGGGCCGGCGGCTAGGGTTAAGAAAGCATGGCGCGGGGTGACATGAGACAGAGAGGCACGGGCTGTCGGGGCGGGGGCAAGAAATGGGAGTGCAGTATCCCACCCGTGTCCAGGAGTATCCCGCCCGTATCGGCCTTTTTTAATTTATTTAAAATTCAGGAAATTGCCGGATATGCCTCGGATACGTATCCGGCCGTATCGGATACGTGTCCAGATACGGGTACGCGTGTTTTTGAAAGTATCCAGGTATCCTAGACGAGCGATTCAAATTCTGAAGCTGGCCAAGCTGCCTCTATGCAGCGGATTATAATCTGCTACTTACAAATTTGTTGCTTATGTTTTATGATTGATTAACATTCGCCAGCAAAGGACATCGATATGCAGATAATTTTGACGAGGAACATGATGTCGGATGTCGGTGGCAGTATGGCCGGCGGGTGGTGTCGTCGCGTCGGGCGACGAGGACAGTGTTGCGGCCAGGCGGAGGTGATGACAATTTAAGGAGATGCCACGCAACCATCCAATATTTTTTTCCCACCATAACAATATGGTTTTTCAAGAAGAAAATATATGGAGAACATATAAAATGGATCGGAGAAAAGTCAGAAATCGTCCGGTGGACGCCGCCACCACACGGAGCGCGGCCACTCGTCTCGCTGGATCTACCTAAAGTTAACAATATATTTTTTTCGAAACATAACGGTACATTTTCTAGGGAAAAAAATTTAAAAACAGTTAAAACAAATTGGAAAAACGGGTAAGAAAAATGAACCGCATGATTCGGTTCTATGCATGTGTGCCGAGGCATAAAATCAACTACTCATGTCCTTCATCTACTTCTTTTATACAATCTGAGTCGTTCATTTCAAGATTCGACCCTACGAAGACGAGCTAACACATATAGACGAACGAAACAAATAGGACTATCTCTTATCAACAATTAATCCAACAATATGTTGGAGAATCTCCACGTAGAGCTTTAAATACACACCCTGTAGCACTATTAATTATACACACTATCCATTCTTTTAAAATTTCTTCATACTTTATATTACACTATAAAATATTATTTTCCTCAAACGTAAAATATTATTTTCCTCGAACGGACACTCTATCTATGTGCAGTTTACTTTACAGCTTGTTACGGATACGCAGTTTACTTTACAGCTTGTTTCGGATGCGTTTGCCACAGCATCAGCGTGCAATGCAAAGGATCTAAATCCTCCAAAAAAACATTAAGATCACGAATCAAGAACCAGCAACCTGGAACCTGCGGCTCGTCGCATATTGTCCTGCCCCGTGGGACACTGGGAGCATATCCTCCGTGGAAGGACATAGAGATATGCTCACTAACATGTGGGCCTAGAGCGAATGAGGCCCACATATCAGCGACGATAATTTTTCTTCGCCGTACGACAGAGGATCTGCGTCCTGCTTAATTTGTACCCTACGAAACCTGCAGCAAGGATCTTGATTTCGACAGCGATGAGTTATTAGTTCTTACTTATTACCATGGAAAGGAAGCAGCTCCGGATGCGACGGCCTGCAAGCTACAACATTCAAAGGGTGTTCTGATTTGTTCCCGAAAACATGGTCTTGTTTTTCAGTTTAAATCAAATTAAATTAAATTAAAAATTATTATTTTTTATGATCCAAATGGTGTAATACTTTGTAGTCATTTTTATAAGGTTTTAAATAGCTATTTTAGAACTTCTAAATTTTTTCTCTTTTTTTCTTTCCAAAGCCTTGTTTCTTTAGTGTATCGTTGCATTATTGTAATAGTGTAGCAAATTTGAGAGCCTTTGAAAAGATATGTAAATATTTAAAAAAATAATTAAAAAATAGTTTTAGATCTTTGTATGGACTAGTAAAAGCCACGAAAAAATCGTTACAAATTATCACAACATATAGGCTATATAAAAACAACAAAATTTGCTACAGTAATACGCACAGGTACGTAACGCTAAAAAGAGCCGGGCCCAACACGTCTCTCAAAGAAATCATATGTTTACAGATTAAAATTTTCACCAACTTTTAGCTGAGAAAATAAGATCTCGCACACACAAAAAAAGAGCAGAAAAAGAAAAGCAAAGCGTGGCCTGAGAGTGAAGAGATTTCGTTCCATTCCATTCCCCGGCCCTGGGCCCTGGGCAGGACAGCACAGGACAGGAGTCACAGGACACCTGTAGGCGCGGGGGCACGGCGATTCGGATGCTCCACGGAGAAGAGGCTGGAAGCGAGCAGCGGGGCGGACGCGGCTGGTCCATCGTGGATGATCGACGGCGACTTGGCTTCGCTGCTCTCTTCTTTTCCCCTTCCCTTTCCTTGGTGCCTGCACGGCTGCACACCGTGTCCGTGTGCGTCTGGTCCGTGCTACTATCTGTGCACTCCGTGCTGCATGATACCATCCTATCTGTGCAGATGTTCTTGTTGCCTTTATTTGGCCCAACTCTCAATCGACTCACGTCAACATCAGTGCTCTCAAGTGCTTATTATTCCGGCAGAAATCAGGAACAACGGATCCCTGGCCCTGCCCTCTTCTTGTATATAAAAATGATCTGTAAGAACTGGGCTTAGCTGTTACTCTGTTACACCTACACGAACGGATTCACATCGTCGGAGAAGCACGGTGTTTATCTACGAGGAGTAATATCAGAGAACTGTAGGTACAGTGTTGTTCTACCGTAGTAAAAAAAAAAAAATAATGTGCCGAATTTTCACTGTAGCGAAATACTGTAGCAGACGATATTGGCCGTCCAGACTTGATCCAATGGCTCACAAGACGACAGTGTTCAGGTTACTGTAGCTTCTCTGCAATTACAATGGACTATCGGGGATCCCAATCCTACACGAACTATAGGTTAGAGGTTTAGGCTACGTACTTTTGGACTTAACAATTTAGCGATTTATGTACGTTTTTAAAAGACATCTGCTTTGGGTTTTTTGAGTCTGTGATTCCTAATGCTTTCAAAAGCAAGTCAAACAAAACAGTTCCGAATCTCAAGCCTATCTCAAGAAGATCTTAAAATTCGATCATTTCAACTATTCAGCTATTTAGCCGTTTAAATCAGTAAAAAAAACAGAACCTTAAGTTCTGGTTCTCATTTCTACCCCAGATTTATTCATGTGGTAATCAATAATAACAAATCGCAGTGATGCGTATGTGGTTGTATCTTTTTTCAGAAAAAAGATAATGTGTTTTTTCAATGTAAAGGCATCGTTGATAATTCATTGGTCATTGTACCTTTTCAAATTAATCTAGCTATAAAATATAATTTAAGTTATGTGTTCTTGATAGGAGCCTTAGATTTATTTAAAAAAGCTTTTGGGAGTTTCAAGAAGAGCATAGCTTGAAGGCATGTTATATGTATGCATAGATATACACGCGGACATGATTAGAAATTAATAATTCATCATATTGCATCTCCGACCAACTTTTTGTTAGAAATATTGGCAAACCACATGAATAACCAAACAAGCACACAACATGCTACTCATACTTGCAAATAGAGAAAATCCTAGCCGCACACGCAGTAGAGTGAGTGGAAGAACTTGCGTAGGGATCGTGAAGAGCAGGAAGCGAAGCAGGAACGGTTAGGCGTAGAGGAAGTAGTTGACGTCAAGGTTCGCTGGTGTGAGTGGTCGCAGATGCGCTTCTTAAAAACCATGCAGGTCTCATGATAGCAACCTGATCGTAGATCCCGCTTTCCCTCTCCCAAGTGCACACATAGAGGAAGGTTGACGAGAAACGAAGGTCGTATGAGGACTCAACACAATAGATGAAAACGCGATTAAAAAATGAGATAGATCTCCTATATGTCTACCGTAGACTTTATTCTTAAAATTGTAACCGCCTCCCCCTGTAAAACGGACGCACGTTGCACGCCGTGCACGCACATTGCAAAGCGCCGCTCGATCCTCAAAAATCTGCATAGGGAGTTACCTTGCCAGCAGATAAATTCAAAAAATAAAACGAGATTATCATGCCGGGGATTAATCCACGACACCATGACTCGCAACGTCATAGGTCACGCTGGGAAATCATGTGATAATTCGCTTAATCACTCGAGCGTGTGACTCTACCATATAGCACTCACATTCCCCATGTGCCTCATTACAAGGAGGCTTGGAATCTCTTCCTTATATGTTGGTATATCCTCCTATCAACTAGTAAGGTGGTACTAAAGTTTCACATGCCTCGGTATTTTTGCATGAATGGATTGCTCCATGGGCCACGTTCTAACATATTTAATCGATGGATAAAAAATAAACGGTGCAGACCCTCTTTGATTGACAATTTGATTTGGTTGAGGTAAAAGTTGAGCAACTCTATGAAGAGGAGTAGAAAGACTAAACAATTTTTTTAGATTTGTGAGAACTCTCCCACCAATAAAATCCCCGAAAAACAATTACAAAATTTTTCAGAGAACGGTCCAACCAAACCAAATTGTTAATTTAAAAAAAGAGCATAAATTCCACTGTTCCCACAACGGAATGCGCCGTTTATATCCCAAATTCCCGCTATCCATAGCCTCATTAACATTGGGATGGCCTAACGGCGACAAATCAGTCATTCGGTGATGCATGACATGCACTTGATGGCAACCTGCGGAGGGCGGGGGCAAAATGAGCAAGAACTCTCCCACCAATAAAATCCCGAAAAAACAATTACTAAATTTTGCAGAGAACGGTCCAACCAAACCAAATTGTTAATAAAAAAAAGCATAAATTCCACTGTTCACACCACGGAATGCACCGTTTATATCCCAAATTCCCGCTATCCGTAGTTCATTAACATTGGGATGGCCTAACGGCGACAAATCAGTCATTCGGTGATGCATGACATGCACTTGATGGCAACCTGCGGAGGGCGGGGGCAAAATGATCGATGCCATGCCACCCAAACGGCAGGTCTCCCCTGCGTTCCTGCTACGTCTCCGCCTGTGATAAAACGACGCGGGCGTACACCTACTGCTGCCGCCGCCGATGCCGACGTGACGTCTCGCCGCGCGAGGGGATCGAGCTCGATTCGCACGGAATTATCTTTTCAGCTGAAGTATTTGTTACAGGAAAACGCTTGTGTCCGGGCGTCCGATACGATCGGACTGTTCGGATAGTTGTGTTGCCTTCACGTGCTCGTTTTGGTGGGCCCGTAAAATACTTGCTCCGCTGCGCTCGTCTTATCCTAAAACGAAAAGGCGGTGCCTCAGCCACTCGTCTCCCTCTCTATCTCTCCACTCGCTGCCACATGCTTCGTGCGCTCGTCACCGGCTTGCCGCGCGCGCCGCCACTGGCTCAGGCGTCCGCCTCGGACGCGCGCTGCGGGCTGGCGTGCGCTCGGCGTCCGCCTCGGACGCGCGTTGCGAGCAGGCGTCGCCGCCGCCGCCGCGTGGGCTCGCCACCGCACGAGCCTTCGCTCGTCGATGCAAGGCGCCGCCGCCGCTGCCGTGGGCTCGCCACCGCACACGCCGCCACTGCGGGCTCCCCTGCCGTGGGTCGCGGCGGCCGCCGTCAGGAAGTCGCACGGAGGAGCCCCTCGGCGGCGAGGTGTGGTTGCCTACTTCTCCTCTCTATCTCCTTCCTCCTCCTCCTCTCTCTCTCCAATAGTTCCAGATCTAGATCTAGGCAGCATTTGTTATTCGAAAAACAAATAGAAACATGTGGAAACACACTAGAACATGTCATGTTCTGTAGTTTTTCAGGCGCATGTTTCGTCATATTTATCAATGTTTCATCGTGTTTCACCAAACATATCCTCCTTGTTTCAATGCTACCAATGTCAGTGTCGTGTTTTTTTTTCCAAAACTCGTATGTCTGAAAGCGTCCAATTTTTTGACTTCAGATCGGGCGCCCGATCCGTAGCACTACCCTTTGTTATAACCCTATGAGGTTTATGGGCCAGAAGCCCACATCAAACCCTCGGGATATTATAGGTGAAACCGAATTTAGACTAGGCTATATATATGAAACCCCTTGTACACAAGATAGATGAATCAATAAAGATCACTGTGCCTTGCTTTGTCTCTCTAAATCTGTCTCATGTCCATTATGATTTGTGTTTGCGTGCGTGTGTACGACGACCGATTTACAACAGTATTGATCCAGACACACGTAACCCACTGACTTCGAAAAACAGGTAACCAGTCCCACGAACCATTGAAGCGGTTTTGAGAGTGATTTTGCTAGAAGCTGCACAGGTGGATGGTTTTGCCACCGTGGCAGCCTACGTGTCTCTCTCTCATTTCTTTTCCTCCTCCCTCTCTTAGCCATTTCATCGAGCACCTTCCTCGCCTTGTCCCTGTGCGTCGCCGACGAGCTAGGCGGCGCAGACCCGTCATCCTGGAGGTGGAGGCCGGCCACCGCCTCCATGTGCTCTGCGACGTCAACTGCCGCGCGCGCCCTGGCAAGCTCCTCGCCGTCGTCGGCCCCACCTCCTCGCCCCCGACCTCCTGTTGGATGGTGTGGCCGCCGACATCGCCACCTTCCACCGCAAGGACCTGGACACCGACCTGGGGCGCTCGCACGGCGGCGTCGCCGGCCTGGGGCGCGGCGGCGGCCTAGGGTGCGCGGCGAGCAGCAGCAGCGGCTCGGTGGCGTGGCGGCGGCGCCGGCCTGGGGAGAGAGGGAGAGGTGTGGGGGGAGAGAGAGGGGGGTAGAAGAAGAGGAGAGAGAGAGGGAGAGGTGTGGGGGCCCATCATTTTTATTTTTATTTATTTGATGTTTTTTAATTCGAGTGTCACGTCATAGTCCACAAAACAACCCACATGTCATAGTCCATAAAACAACCCACATGTCCGGTTCACGTGCAAAAGCACCCTTTAAACCGTCCACAGGGGTTATTTGCACTGGTTTGAATCTTTCGAGGGACAGAATACCTGATTTTCAAAGTTAGGGGGTTATGTGCGTCCGATTCAATACTTTAAGGGTAAGTAAACTTTTTTCATATTGTAATAATTTGCAACATTTTTTTTAAAAACTTTTAGTGTTCGTATCAAAGATTTTAAAACTATTTTGTAACTATTTTTTCAGTCTTTTTAGGCCTATTTTTAAAGACACTCAAGTTTCGCTACCATGAAACTCAACTACACTCAGCGCTCAAAGTACATGGCCGCAAGCGTGCGTTCGCTTCACACGGCCGGAGGCCGCGCCACGCGCTTCCAGCCATGCCGATCGGGCCGCAGCACGCGTCTCTTCTCTACGAAAGCAAGACAAGATCGATCCAGATAGCCCATACAATGGTGCGCTCCCGCCACCCAACGCCAACGAAAAGGATGCAGCTCTCGTAGGTGGCATCGGTGAATTCAGCGGAGCGAGCGTCCAAGGCGGAGTGATGATCGATGCATATCTTGTCGCCGCTTTTGCTCGCTAGTGGAGTGGAGACCCCGTGGCCGCTCCGCCGTTCTTTCCAGCTGCATGCGGGAGGAAGCAGGTCAACACCAGCGCCCAGACGGGATGATGGCGTCATGAGTTCAGGGTGGAACGGGAGAGGGAGAGGAAGAGGGTAGATTTGTTAAGAAAAAAAGAGAATAGAAAAGATAAATTTATTATGTTCTAGTCATATAAGTATCAGTCATTCTGAACACGCTGGTAGTTTGTGCAGTATGTGATTCTGCTCTGTGTATGTAAATTGAGTTCAAACGGATATATATATTTTTTTTTAAAAAAAAAAAACTGATATCCTCAAGTTAGGTTTGTCAGAGAACGCACGGGTTTAGAGAGCTGCTCGCAAAATTGCGTCTAGCCCAATGGTTTTGCAATCGCTCTAGCTTCTTTATTACTAAATATGATAAATTTGTTTGTAGAAGAAACTATAAATCTGGCACGAGGAGAGGAATTGAAATTCGCAATACACCGTTTTTTTCCCAGTTACTTCAGAATCATCGTATCGGCAACACTATACAAAATTAAACAGAAGCAGCCATTTTCTCAAATAGTAAAGGGAAGCAGCATTTGTTCATGTGCTAATATTGAGGCGTGAAAGTGAAAATTCCGCACACTAGAAATTCATAACCCTTGTACTCAAAAAAAGAAGAAGAAGAAATTCATAATCCTTTCCTTGTATCTGAAGTGTCATCATGCATCCATGGCCCTAACTGTTCCAGTGAAGAGACAACGCAAGCAGGCCCCCAAGTCCCGAGCCACAGAACAAGGTTCCAAGTTGAAACCGTTCAAGATCTTCATGAGCAAAATGGAAAAGGGCTCTAGATGTAGCCTCGATACAATGAGATGTGGAAAAGGGCTCTAGATGTAGCCCCGATACATTGATACATCTCATTCTCCTTACATTCCACAACAGAAACACTTCCCTGCACCATGTCACACGGACAATCTAAGACTGCATTCTCCAATAAAACCTAGCATGACAGCCACACTTAATTAGCAACCAAGTACTCCTAAACTCTCACGTGAAGGGCCCCTTTGCCCTTGCCATGGAGTGGTACTTAGTGCTGATCAGCAACAGTGAACCAACACCACACCATGCATTAGATTCCCATAAAAGCCAATTAAGAGGCCTTTGGAACCTAGCAAGCTGATGGTTGATTGATTTTTAAGCTAACAGTTAGGGAGGCGAGGCGGGCTAGACTGGGCCAGCCTACACCTGGATAAAAGGCTGATATGGGCTCTTCATGGGCCGGGCAGCGAGGGCGGCCCGGAGCTTCATCTCCTTGAGGGCGGGGTCCTCAAGGAGCAGCACCTTGTCCTTGTCCCTCACCCCAACCATGTGGAGATGGTCGCTGTCCTCCCTCTCCTTGCCCCTGAACAGCAGCCTCTGCTCCCTGGGCTCCAGCCCTGTCACCATGGACAGCATCACCTTCAGCTCCCCTGCAGCAAAAAGTTTACACAGGCATGTCATATCTTCATCCATTATATGGTACTCCCTCCGGTCATAAAAACAAATCATCGTTGATTTTTGAATGTCTTTTACCATTCGTCTTATTCAAAAAACTATGTAAGTTATCATTTACTTTGTCATGATTTGTTTTATCAGTAAACATACTTTAAGCATGATTTATATTTACGCATGTTTGCACTAAAATTTTTAATAGGACGAATGGTAAAAAACGTGCCCAAAAGTCAATGACGACTTGTTTTTATGAACGGAGGTAGTATGCTTTAATTAGTTCAATTGTTGTTTCTGTAACAACAGACACATTTTGTTTCTTCTGAATATTAACAAACACATTTTTGTTCAGGGACTATGCTCTGTGTGCTAGAAAACAAAATGCAGGAAAGTTCCCACTCAGGTTCCTTGTATGAATTATGAACCATGGTGTGGCGGCAGTGTTGATAGTCATGTGGCCATGTCTTTTTTTTTGGTATTTTCTATTGCAAAAAAAAAAGCTCCATGGTTTAGTATTCTAGCTGTGGAGTTGCTGCGGAGAAGCAGCATACAGGTGTCAAACTGACTAATGCATATGGATCATTTTATTACTGAAACAGGTGACCATGCAAATGGGCATAAATATGTCATATCTGTTAACAATTGATGGGCATCAGTAGTTCACAAAGGTCAACTAGGAAAAAATGGTTGGTAAAATCAGTGAATCTGGATGTGCAAATAGGACAGTATGTGTTTCAATGCTTTTGACATGTCAAAGTTCTTGTCAAAGATACTCTTAACTCTCAGCAGACAGTACTTCTAGTACCTATAAGGTGAGGTTCAAATCTGCAGCTGAACAATTAGAACCGCTGGTTTTCAAGTGAATCCAGGGAAGTAACTAAGTACTACTCCACCTACTAACCGCCAATCGACAAACATTACACAGCATCTTTAACATCTGGAGCCAAGCAACTGAGCTAGCGTCTTTACTGACGAACTCGTCTGAAAACCTGCAGTTTACTGGACCATCTTGGCTTGCATTGCATGCATGCCATATACAAATGCAACAGCTGAATCGTGTAAAGGAGTGCCAGTGTGCATGCCACTCTGAGTCCTTCAGGCCTTTATTGTGCTTGAAAAAAAGAGCTTTGGGAATATTCAAGCATCTTTACCATAGACTCTCAGCCCCCAAGACCAAAACAGCTTTCCAAGAACACATTTTCACCACTCTCAAAGAATGAAAAATGTGGGGACTGGGGAAAACACAATTTTGTAAAAAGCTAACTAATTTACCTCCATTCTCCTACCATCTGGTTAACTTTTCAAAGTTTTTGTTTTTTTTTTTGCAAAGATGATTCGAATGCATGAACTCGCTTTTGCCAATTAAGAACTCGCATGCATGAACAGTTGAACACTCACCAAAAGTGCAGGTAGCCCCAATGGACACATCATGCCAGGAGAAGCCGGTGGCGACCCTCACGGCGACGACCTCCACGTCGCCCCTCCCCTCCCGCTTCTGCACCAGCATCCCTCCCGGCCTCACCTCCCACTCTATCTCCCCGCTGCCGCCGCCGGTGATGGCGCCAGCGCCGGCGCCGACATCGCCGTCGCCGCCGCTGCCCTTGGAGGAGCTCCTCTTGAACAGCTTCTTGGAGTACCTCAGTTTGATCATCGTCGCAAATGGCCGGCTACCTCGCTCCCTCAGGCAGTGGCAGGCAGGTAGCTCGGTTCTTGCGGCAATGGCGGCCTCGGGAAGTGGGAGCAGCAGTTGCTGCCGGGGGTTGTGTTGAGCTGGTGATGTATGTGTGGCCATGGAAGCGTAGCCCGGTGAGTGTATATATAGGAGACGACGAGGACGAGGGCCATGGGCCATGGCATGCAAAGGACAAGCTTTAGAAGCGTGCGCTTGTTTGTTAAAGGCGCCAATGAGGGGGACACTGCGACAGGCGATCTTCGCGGAGTCCAAAGCGGCGAGCTGCTAAGCTTCACACAAGGATGGAGCTACAGCCTGAGACTCAGCTCTACGAGCAATCGAGCCGAGTACAAAATGATGGCTTTATCTTCTTCTTTTTTGCCAACCGAATGAACCGATCATTACGAGCATCATTTCCAACAGTCAATAGATTGCGAGTATCAAACTTTTGCTCAAAAAATGATCGTTATCGAACTAGCTATGGCCCTGTTTTGTGTTTTGCATGTCAAACCGGATTTTCCACTTCTACCTACGGGTAGTGTGACACATTTGTGGTCGATTGGTCGTTGGATATGCTTCGAGATCCGTAGTCTCCTCTATGAGCCGCCTCAAAGATATTTATGTAAAAATGTTTATAAAACTTTTTTAAAAAGTAACCAGAGTTTCTTGGTGGTGGGCTGAGAAAGTCCTCTTTTTTCCTTCTTCCTCTCTTCTTCCCTTCCTAGCCTTGGGGTCACTGTACTTATTTAATGAAATTGCCAAGCTTTCTTGGCCTTTCAAAAAAGTAATCAGATCCTTTTTCCTTCTCCTCCCACCCCCTCCATCCGAGCTAGTCACCACCCGCGCCAGTGGCAACCAGCTCCTTGACCGAACGCGACCACGGCAGCATCGCCCCGGCATGTGCGCGACGCTTCACGTTTAGGGCCCACGAGTGCATGATAATTGCTGGTGACCACCACTTTGGCCAAGCGCAACCTCATTGCGATGGCCTGCACGATGGTGCGGGCACGAGCATCGTTGGTCGTGGGCAGGCGACGGTGTAATCACTTACGCTAGCGCCATCTAGGGGCGAGGTGGAGAAGAGGAAAGGGTGATGTGAGGCTGAAAGACCCAATTGTTTAAAAAGAAAATTCAAGAGTTTTTTTTTTTATAAAAAGCGCATGTGAGGAGGGAGCTGATCTCAGCATGAATCTTGACGATGATCGAATGATCGTGAACATATATACCCACGTCTTCATGTGGTATTGAATATATGTTTGTAGTTGAGCAACGGAGCTAAAACTCTGGATTTCGTGAGTTTCGAGAATGTGGGGTGTTTAGTTCTACTTATTTTTGCCGCTTCTTCATGCTCTCAAAAGTCGAAACATATAATTTTAGCTTAGTCGAACAAAACAAGCCTACAAGGGTTATAGCTAGAGATGGCGTTCTTGCTAGTGAATTGTTATTTTTGAAAGGACGATAGTTATTATATAACGTGGATACATATCACCGTTCGTGAAACTCGTGAAATAGATTTGGCAACATGGTCGGAGCAACTGTTGGGTAAAGTGAGATGGTTTGGGGGCTGCATCGATCACGCGGCCACACGGCCATTAGCGCATAGAATAACAGCATGCATGCAATGGAAGCACATGGGAGTTTGGCAAAATGCATGGTAGGCTGGCCAAGCTAATCTTCTTTTCTCTAAGCTCGAGCCAGGGCAAGAACACGATCATTAGGGCGGTCGGGTTAGGCCACAAACCTACCGGCATTATTGTAATGGCGGCCGGCCGCTCGATCACCAAATTCTGGCTTGTGTTTCGCAGCTGATGATGGACACGAGAACGAGGGGAAAAAGATGATGGCTTTATGATTAATCGATAGCGATGATCGAGCTTGATGAGCCTGTGCCCTGTGCTAGCTCTTTTGATAGTATAATATTTCGGGTTTCAGGGGGCTCTAGTGGTGGTTAAGCCAGCATGTGGGGGCTTCGAGATGTTGATTAGGGTTGTGGACTTTGGAAAATGTCCAAAGCATCTGAAAATATATTAAGCCTACCTTTTCGGTGATACAGGGTGTACGTACTGCTTTAAACTTAAACTGCATGACAGTCGTGTGTATGCATGTACGAGCCTAGCTAATTATAAGCAGCTGGCTTGCACTGAACGAAAGTTATACACGAGCAAAAAATATCATTGTAAGTCAACTTAATTGGCATCTATTAATTGTTCTTCTTACGTCACTTTTTATTAATTACCTCATTTTTTTTAGGTGATACTAGAACGAAAGAAGCTAGTAACAACTAACAACTAGCTAGCCATTAGATCATAAGAAATACTTCCTAAAAAACCGAAAAACAGATATACTTGCAACCAGGGATAAGGCGTAGAAATCCGATGTGTCGTCTATGTTTCTAATTTGCATCGATCCTATGCGTATACTGCATTCATGTAGGTTTACAATATTGAATGTCAACATTAATCACAAGCTATTTTTAATACATATCACATTTTATTATATATAGTTGGCTAAACAAATATTTTTTTGTCGAATTTTGAATCAAAAATAAAAAATTACTATTTTGCTGCCAATCATAAAACCAACAACTATCAATATAACGTAGACTTATACAATGGCTCAACTATATATGTCCAATATAGTAACGGTCTAACGGATTATTAGCATTATATGTAATTGTTGTGAGAGCATTCCCAACCGTCTCTCTATATTCCCCTATAAAACACTATTCCTGACTCTATAAATAGTGTTTTTGCAGTGTTTTAGGCTCTGATCTTCCACATCTACTTGAAGTTAGATCCTAGATGTAACAGATTCAACGTGCATGTAACACCATGTATATATGCCAGTGTATGTAGAGTTGATCTTCCCTTATTCTGTACCTAGCTAGAGCATTGGTTAGTCAGTGTTCAGTGTTCATCGATCTATTATCCCCGTTCGATCTTTGATAAAAACTAAGCCCGTCGACCAGGGACGACTGATCAAGCACCAGATGCCAAGTGAGCCTCGGCACAGTCAGAAGTAGCTATAGCTAGCCGACACCGATCACTACACGCGCGTCCACATATATATATGCATTCCCGTCTCCTCAGCCGTGTGATTAGTGATTAATTACCTTCCAAGAACCTCACCAGCCATGCATGTGGTCAGTAGGACGCATCTGCAGGACGGACGTGTGCGGGATATGGTTAATTAACAATTTAATTAACAGCGCCCCTTATCATCATGCATGCTTCAGAATCTCCATTAATCTGGAGCTTAACTAATTAGCTAAAGCCTCCCTCTCGATGACACGAAGGCTCTGAAGCCACATGGCCCGGATGCGGCTCGCCTGGGTTCGGATTCCCCGGCGTGCATGTGTGGCGACAATCTTGGCTGTTACGTACTAATTCGATCGCTTGATCGATTGATCCCATGCAAATGCCATGCGTCGATGCGACGTCCAGTACTGCGGCGTGGTATTCGGACTGTCACACACCATGCGATATACATGTCCATCTGAGACAAACAAATGAGATGTAGAAAGGGATCGATCGATACTTAGTACAATTGGTTAGGTGTTGAATGTTTTGAAACTTAAAAGGCTTTGATAAATGTTATCGGGATCGTTGGAGTCACGTACCAGTTATCATTGCCTCTACCGACAGGTCGAGCATGTAGTATCACTTGTATCTTTGTATTCTCGTGGCACCATGAATTTAAGGCATCCATGGTACCAGTGCAGGGCCAAGTAGATGGCTAACTAGAGGGGGGTAAACAGAGGATAAGACGACTAATTGATTTAAAATCTTTTTATTTGTGTTCTCGAGATTTAATCTAGGTACGTGGATGATCAGTGTTGTCTCAGCTAGCTATCAAAATTTTGTGTTCAGACAATTTACCAAAACTAGCTGGTTGCCCATGCGTTGCAACGAAATCCAAAACAAGTAAAAGGATTCATATATATAGTTCTGATAAGCTATGTGTCGACTTGTGTTCGCTCATAAAAAGTAGTGGAACATCATGTAGCACAACCAAATATGTGACCAACTACTTGAGCTAAGTTGTATGGTAGCGTATCCCGTGTAAACGGTCTATCCGGTGCAAACCGTGCAAACTCTTCATCCCAGCAATATGATTCCATCCGATGGTAACGAGGCTAGCAAGCAACACTGCTAGCTAATCACGCGTGAGCCACGAGGCACACCAGCAACGCCGGCTCTCCCACACGCAAGCCGAGTAGGGTTCCCGCAAGCGCCGCCGGCTCCCTCTCCAGCAAGCGCCGCCGCCGCCGCCCTCTCCAACGGCATAAAGCAATAATCAAGGGGTAGTTATCTCAGATAGGGATGGCAGAAAAACCCATGGGTATGGGTACCCATGATTATCCGACCCTATGGACATGGGTATGGGTCGCAACATATACCCATGGGTTTTTCGGGTTTGGGTACCCAAATGGGTCGGTTTCGGGTACGGGTACAATTTTGTACCCATAGGTTTCCCATGGGTAACCCGAATTCTAATAGGTGGGATGTATGTGTGTGTGTGTGTCACAGTGTCACAGCTTGTCTCCACCGTCCCATGGCCCATGCGACCCACCACCACAGCCAGGCAGCCTTCACCTAGGCTTCTTTTCTCCCCTGCCCCCTCCCCAATCCCCACACTTCCAACCGGCCAAGCCACACCCGAACCCTAACCTCTCTCTCTCTCTCTCTCTCTCTCTCTCGCTCCTTGACGCCCTCGACCTCCCGCTGCCGCCATTGACTCCACTCCTCCACCTCCACTTCCCTGGCCGCCGCGCCGCTGGCCCACAGCTCCGCCTCCACTTCCCCGCCGCCGCCGCCTCCACGTCCCCGCCCCTGCGCCGTCCTGCCTCGGTGCCTCCGTCCAGCCATCGGTCCACGCCCCCCCGGCACTCTCTCTCCCCTCCCTGTTTCCTCGAATGTATATTTTTATTTTAGCATAGTATACTTTCGGGTATGGGTACCCATCGGGTATTGGGTACCCGTTGGGTTCGGGTATGAGTGTGGGTTTATATTCGTCAGTGCTTTCGGATTCGGGTATGAGAGATACCCGTCCGATTGCCATCCCTAATCTCACTTAGAAAAAAACTGTGTGATTCAAAATGTAAACCGGCACTTAAAAAGGTGTGACGACATGTCAGGATTACGTATAGGTGCTAATTGTTTGTGGGAGTGACTCCAGCCCAGTCGCCTGGGCATGCGCGCGCCGCGCTCGGGCCTAGCCGCCGGTGAGCGCACGGCGTGACCCAGGCGACTGGGTTTAAGCAAAACCAATTGTTTATCAGGTCTTCAAACGCCCGAAAAACCTGCTATGGCACTTGAAAAGTCTGCATTAGCATCTACACACGAGAAAATCAGGGGAAAAAAATGAAGAGAGGACGCGAGAAAAATGGAAAACTACTTCTTTTTTATTTCCCTTGAGAACGACTTGGGCTGGATCGATACGCGTGGCCATTCATCAGCACAGAATAAAAAATATCTGCCCACCAATCTTCCCCGCGTTCTTGGCCATTCATCCTGCTCGCAAGAACTGCGCGCGCGATCCTGTTCTGCAGCGAGAGCTCAGCGACAGCGATCCGCCATGGCCATGGCCGCTTCCACCTCCACCTCCTTCGCGTACCACAAGGTAATCAAGGAGCATATATGATACGATTGTTCCGGGTAATCAATCAAGAACTGCAGTGCTGTTGCGATGGGCTAAGCTAATTAATCTTTGGCTCTTCGCTTGTTGTTGTTGTTGTTGTGGTGGTGGTGGTGCGCGTGTGCAGCTGCGTTTGGCGGTGGTGTGCAGGAAGGACAGCAGAGACAGGGAGAAGGAGCAGAAGCACCCCTTCAAGGTCGTCGAGATCACGCCGCCGCCGCGGTGCCTCGGCGTCCGCTGCTTCCCCACGGTACGCTCGCCATGGATGAACCATGCATCTTCCTCTGCCATGCGCAGCGCGACAGCTTAATTAACGTTTTATCTGAAGCTTAATTGCCGCAAGGCGATGAATGGCGCATGCGCCATGCACAGCAGTAGCAAGCACTGCACGTATAACCTGCAAAATGCTAGACCTAGACGCCGAACCTGTTGATATCCTGTTTAATTAGTTATTAGGTGTGGCCTACCAAACGCTCGGGCAAGTCTGCTATCTGAGAACGCGGACGCAGGCAATCAGGTTCTTCAGCAAATTGATGAGCGCATTTGTTCCGGGCTGCTTCAGGAGTTTCAGTTTCAATGCAGTTTCAGTTTCACAGTATGCCGTATGCGAGCTAGCTAGCTGCAAATTGGTTTGCACGTCGACTTCCTTAACTTAGTTTGCATCATGACAAACTGACAGTCATACTAAAATACTCAAAACATCTATAACCAGCTGATACCGGGGCATGAAAAGTTTTTTTTTTTGGTTAGAACCAACACCAAAACGTAGCAACCATGGCCACATCCAGAGCTCCTGCATGGCTGCAACAATGCTTCATTCCATTTTATTTGCCAGGGCTTCTATTCTGAATCAACCTTTCAGCAAACGCCAGCCTGTCTATCAGGCCATCAGGGGACGTACGATATACTCCATATTCCCTGCAGCAATCAAATTGAACAGGAGTCGGGAGACGCTGGATTAACCTTTACACCCGGCCACATATCCAGAATTAACATGTACTGATGACGATTGACGAGAGTACCCAAAGGAATCAAAGAGTTCAGCACATATATAAGGCTTATATAACCTTTACATCTGGCGATCCTGAGTTAACTATTACATAACTGACAAGAGTCTCACCCGTCTACTTCCTTAACTTAGTTTGCAGCATGACAAACTGACAGTCATACTAAAATACTCAAAACATCTATAACCAGCTGATACCGAGGCATGAAAAGTTTTTTTTGTTAGAACCAACATTGCCTTGTTTGTTTCAGATTATTGTTGAGTTGTGTTTTACTGTAGCAAATTTGTGACCCACTCGAAATACGCTTTAAAAAATTCAAAAAAATATGAAAAAATATTTTGCGAACTCTAAGAAGAACTATTTAAAACCCAAAAAAATAACTACAAAATATTATAACATTTGGCCTATACAAAAATAACAAATTTTCATTTAATTTAATTTAATTTAATTTAATTTAATCTGAAACAAACAAGGCGCAAAAACGTAGTAACCATGGCCACATCCAGAGCTCCTGCAACAATGCTTCATTCCATTTTATTTGCCAGGGCTTCTATTCTGAATCAACCTTTCTAGCAAACGCCAGCCTGTCTATCAGGCCATCAGGGGACGTACGATATATATTCCCTGCAGCAATCAAATTGAACAGGAGTCGGGAGACGCTGGATTAACCTTTACACCCGGCCACATATCCAGAATTAACATGTACTGATGACGATTGACGAGAGTACCCAAAGGAATCAAAGAGTTCAGCACATATATAAGGCTTATATAACCTTTACATCTGGCGATCCTGAGTTAACTATTACATAACTGACAAGAGTCTCACCGAAAGGAATCAAGGCTCACCACACAAGCATAC
This sequence comes from Raddia distichophylla, assembly GCA_005191435.1. Classification (NCBI taxonomy): domain Eukaryota; kingdom Viridiplantae; phylum Streptophyta; class Magnoliopsida; order Poales; family Poaceae; genus Raddia; species Raddia distichophylla. The sequence continues at coordinate 3,444,689 of SPJY01003379.1, forward strand.
TAAAAATTGCAGTGCATGTCCTCTTTCATTTCCTTAATCCCAGCATCTACCTTTCTTGATTCAGCCATTGCCACTCATGTGCTGCTGCTGCTGCTTCTAACCTGCCCCTGTGTGGCTGTGTGCAAGCAGAACATCCACTGCGGGGAGAGCGTGACGATCGAAGGGCAGGCGTACACGGTGTCGGCGGTGACGCACCGGTACCAGCTGCGCAAGGGGCGGTACGAGCCCAGCGAGAAGCGCCTCGACGTCCTCTCCACCGGCAGATACATCCTCAACCTCTACTTCCAGAGCCTCCTCGACAAGTCATGAGTCATGACTCGCCGGTCACCAGCAAGCAGCTACCTAGCGATCGAGCTACCACCAGGCACCAGCTGCCATTGATGGCACTGCAGCTTGCATGGTTCTTCGTCCAGCATCTATATATACAGGAGTACTCCCTCCGTATCAAAATATTTGACGCTTTTGACTTTTTAACAAATATTTAACCATTTGTCTTATTCGAAAAATTAGCACAAATATGTAAAAAAATAAGCCATACTTCAAATATATTTAATGATAAAACAAATCATAACAAAATAAATGGCATTTGTTTAAATTTTTTGAATAAGACGAATGGTCAAACGTTTGTGCAAAAGTCAAAAGCGTCAAATATTTTGATACGGAGGGAGTATCATTTAGTGCCTCTTATCTACACGCGCTGTTCTGACGAGCGAGATCGATGTTTACAGATCCATGCCGTCATTCTTGTCCAACTAAGAGCTATGAGCCGATTCTACCTACAATAATAATCTACGTACGTAATTTTCTGGTGAGAGATCGATGTTTGCAGCTTAATGCTCCCTTGCGTTGTAATTAATTAAGACCAGTTCCCTCAATGTGTATCATGGAGATGGTGTGTTGAGTAGAGACAGTGCTAAAACAGAAAGCGGATCAAGCCGAAATGTTTGGCATGCAAGCTAGATGACGGCTCTTTTGGTTCAGGTTTTGGTACGGTTTTAATTTAATTTACAAAATTTGTTTTTTATAGATTACTTGTGGTAACATTTTGTAATATTTTTTAGTTTTTTAGGTTTTTCAAAAAATATTAAAAAAATTGTAAATAATTCTTTTAATCCTTTTGAGTCTTTTTTCTAAAGACTTTTAGTTTTTCAATTACAACTAAACCAAACCACAACCATGAATCTAGAACCAAACCACAACCATGAATCTAGAACGCCGTTCAGTGTATGCGTGCATGTGTGTTTGTTCCCCCCCGCCCCGCGTCTTGTCCACCATCCACTGCACACGCCTGACGCCTGAAGTTTGAAACTCCAAAAAGAAATTTCCAAGAACAGATGTACGTGCAGGGAAAAGAAGAGAAGCTACGTTATACGTACAGATCGATGCATTCCAGTGAAGTCTGCGAAGAGCATGAGATGGATGCATCATGCATGTGTACTATGATAGTATGATCCGTGTCACTGTATCAGCATCCAGTGGAAAGCGTCGAGAGCTGAGACAGCTTCTGCTGCAGATACAGCCCTCGCCGGTTTCTGCTGCAGACACAGCCAGTGAAGAGCATGAGATGGATGTGTACCGGACAGCCACTGTGAGTGTGCTGCTGCTGCAGTTTGATCTTGCTGCTATGTTGCTTGCGCTCGTCATCGTCAGCTCGTTTGCAGCTGCAGCTGAGCGTGAGTTTTGAGGCGGGCCATCACTTGCTGCCACCTGCCACTGCTTTCAGTTGCAGATGCAGCCAGCAGCGACGAACGGCTCACGTCGAGTGCTCCTGGGCTTGGCTCCATCTGGAGCCGTCCATTCCTCGCGGCTGCGTCCGCGTCGCTTCCCCGCCACGTGGGCCGGGAGGGCCACGGACACCGCACCGTGACGTGGCCCGGTGGCCGCGCGGAGCCACCCGGGCGGGCCGTCCGTCGCGTCGGCGTCCCGGCCCACGGGCCGTGGCCGCCCACCCATCCCACGTGCGCCACGTGCCCGCGCGGGCCATACGCCCGTTCCACGGCGAGGCGCGCTCGCTCGCTACGTGACACCGAGAAAGCCACCCGGACCGAAAAGTGTCCGCTCCCTGGCCGCCGGTCCCATTGAGGTTATTTTAATTTTTGGGATTTTAATCATACTGGAGAAGAAAACGAAGGATTATCACGTGGGGGAAATTTTGAATGCGTGGATCACCTGCGTGAATCATTCACGCTGTGTTTCTTTCCGCGAGCTGCTGCGTTCAGCGATTCGGGTTCCCGCGCGTTGCTACAGTATCCGCCAGTGAATCGTCCGTGAGCCAGCCACTGCATGCATTAAATGCAGTGAAGCCGCTGCAGAGCTGAAACGCGCGGGAGCCCGAATCGCCGGCGCAAAGAAACACAGCCTCAAACAATCAAACATGTCATTCGATCGTATTACAGAAAAATACATGAATATTATTATTGGATGCTAATGAAGTTGCTAGATAATCAAGGAACTATGATGGGAAGTTTCCTTCGAATCATCAACCTAATGGATTAAAATATGTTAAGAATCTTTAAAACTTGGGGAATTTTTCTAGGGCCTTATTTTTCAGTTCAAACTAAAACTATAAAAACAAATAAAACTTATCTTTTTAAAACCAAACAGGAGAACACTTTTGTACCTATTTTTCGAGCTCTCGTTTGTTTGCTGAAAGCTTTTAGCACCATTGTTTAACATTTTTTGAGCCCTCTAAAGCTGTAAACCTATGAAACACTATTTATTTCTTATGAATAGTGACATAAATAGTGTTTTAGAGGGTTGGAAGGAGGGGCTATTTTAGGGACGCTTTTAACCTTCAACAAAAAAAATGGGTGCTCGGGTGCGCGTAGCTATTAACTAAGACGGTGATTAGTGTCACGGCGGTGGGTGCTTGGGAAGTAAGAAAAGAAAACCAAACTGGAGCAAGGTCACAAGGATTTGCCATCGGTTAATTTGTTGCCATTTTAACCCCGGGGATTAACGCGGCGGGTAAATGCGATTAGCGGTGGCCCATAAATAATCAAGTGTCAGAACGAGAGGCCGGTAAATAAAAACTCCCTCCTTCCCCTCCGGGCCGCCTCCCCCTCCCCCTCCCCCTCGCCACCGCGGCGCACCGGCACGCCGAGATCCGCGTCGGGGTTCGCCGTCCCGGCCACCGCCCCGCTGCCTCCGATCTCCACAGGTACGCGTCGCCCTCCGCTACCTCCGATTGGCTGTGGGCGTCGCTGGGTTGCTCGATTCCGGTTTTTGATCTCGCTCCGGTGGTGATTTGATTGGGGCTTGTATGTGTATGTGTGTGGTGCAGGGCGGCGGAGGGAGGGGGATGGCGGCGGAGGAGGGGGCGAGGTCTCCGACGAGGATGCTGGCGGAGGGGCACCTGCGGGTGGCCACCGGCGGGGGCGCGCCGGCCGACGGCGGGATCGCCGTCCGCCACCTCCCACACCACCACGCCGCTAAGAAAGGTGGCTACTTGATCCCTGTTTTCTATCTCTATCTTTGTCTCTGTAGTCTGTAGGCGCTGAATTATGGTATGTTGTGATATGCTGTCTGGGGATTGGGAGAGGGGTGGTTGAAATAGAATTTACTGGGTGGAAAAATGGAAATTCATTATTGGTTCTGCAGTTGGTTCATGCATGAACTCAAGACTCAAGAGGGCGTTTTGATGATGGTATGTAGGGAAGGCGAGGGATTTGACTCGTCCTAGGGTTGTATGTTGCTCTACATGCTAATGGATTAGATTCAATCGGGAGTTTAGTGTTTATTTGGTATGGGAGTTGTGTCAATGCACCGTGAGCAGTAGCAGACTGGAATTGTATTTATGCTATTTAATCCTATCGTGCTTGTGATGTTTAGGTTGGTGGGAGAAACAAATGACATTTGATTCTTTTTCCATAGTGGTGGTTTAGTACGGTGATGACGGCCGTTATCTTGTTCTTGTCCAAAAGGGTTGGAAACCCTGATTTCATTATAAGGCAAAATCCTAATGGGCTCAACAAAGTAGATATGACATGTAGACAACAAAAGTACATGGTATTGCTTTTGTCTGGATGTTTGTTCACGCAACCGGTAACACATTTGTCAGTTCTGATATAGTTGATACGGGCATACGGGTACAGTTCTTTCGCTCCACAGTTGGCTGGTTTTATGTCTCCATGTTTGGAGAGGCTTAATGCGGTTAATGCGGCCAAAAGTTTATGTTGGTGATGGTTTCGATAGTTGTTTGTTTCCCTGCTTCAGACTGAAAGTAACTAAATTTTGTAAGGAGTGACATCCTTACAGGTTCAACAAACTGAAATGTCCAAAAGTATATAAACACAAGGCATCGTACTTATCATATTAGGTGGTAGTTCGTAATTGATGTTTGGTTAATTCGTGCAATTAATAATTCATGTTTTTGATATAGTTTGGTCCGAGTATTGTCTGTTGTTCCACGATTGGTTGGTATTACATGTTTTGAGGAACTTAGTATTGATGATAAAGAATTAAATTCTGCCAAAAGAATAATACCAATTGGGTCTTTTTCCTTTTTTATCGCAGAAATGTCTAGTGCCATATATTAAGAAGCTCAAGCCATATGTTGCCAGAACGAAGAATTCATTGAGATTATTTAGAATTTTTTTACTTTTTGTTCATCATGGTGCACAATCGATGCAACATATCACTGTTTTAAAGTCGGGCGACTAGGCGGCAAGTCACTGCGGCAGGGGAAGTCGCGAACCTCGACCTGATTCGCTAGAAAAGTCGGCCGACTCGCCGCCTAGTCATGACTAGGCGCAGCTAGGGAGTCGAGCAACCAGTGGGCTCCCCTGCCCAGCGCATGAGCCGCCGCCGCCTTAGCCAAATGGCGCGTGAAAGCACCGCCGCCGCGCAGCCCCAAGTACTCTGCTTGTTGCTTGCTTGCTGGAAGAGTTGCTGCTTGTTTGCTGGAAGAGTTGCTGCGTGCTGCACGTGAAGAAGAAGCCAAGAAGGCGGCTGGATCTGGGAGGCATAGAGTGAGAGAAGGCTGCCTGCTGCTTGTTAGGGTTGGGGGTAATGCTGGGCTGGCCCATTGGGTCGTGCTAGTTGGCTGAAGAAAGCCCAATAAGGACAATTCCTCTCCATCTCTCTGTATTAAGGGTTTTTCCAACAAAAAAATGAATGGTATATTTATAGAAAATAAGATAGTATAGTCAACAACTAGCACTCCACTAGTCACGACTAGTCTCACCTAATCACGACTAGTCCACAAGTCAGTGCCCATACGACTCGACTCGACTTACCGACTTTAAAACCTAATTAATTGAATTTATTTACTTTGCAAAATACAATATGTTGTTCTTCTGTTATTGCTCCTTTGTAAAATTTGTCATTTTCTTGCAAAGAACTATGTTCCATACTTCCATTAATAGTTCATACTTATGTTGTTGTGACTATGGTTTTCAGAAGTTGGTGGTGGAAAAAACGAACAAGACAATCTTGAAGATGTAGAATTCTTACCATCTCAAGAGTCGAACAAAATAGTTAATGGGAACAGTAAGGTTTGACTTTGCTATTTTTCATGCTATTCTATTATCAACACTATCCTCTCATTGACTTTTTTTTATCTATTATCAACACTATCCTTCTGTTGGTTTGTCATTCTGATTTATCGATGTTCATTGCAAATGTAGGTTCCTGCGTCATTAGATGACTATAGGAAAATTGTGATTCCAATAGTTGTGGAGTATTTTAGTACAGGAGATGTGGAACTTGCAGCTTCAGAGCTAAGGAGTCTTGGATCCGACAAGTTTCACCATTACTTTGTCAAGAAGCTCATATCCATGGCAATGGACCGCCATGACAAAGAAAAGGAGATGGCATCAGTTCTGTTGTCTGCCTTGTATGCTGATCTGTTGAGCTCTTCCAAGATGAGTGAAGGGTTTATGATGCTTCTGGAGTCAACAGAAGATCTCACTGTCGATATACCAGATGCTATTGATGTCTTGGCTGTTTTTGTTGCCCGAGCTATTGTTGATGAGATATTGCCTCCAGTTTTTCTCATTCGAGCTAGAGCACTGCTTCCTGAATCCTCTAAAGGAAACGAAGTCCTGCAAGTTGTTGAAAAAAGCTACTTGTCAGCTCCCCACCATGCGGAGTTAGTTGAGCGCAAGTGGGGTGGGAGCACTTACTTCACCGTAGAAGAGGCAAAAAAGAGGATCCAAGATATTCTAAGAGAGTACATTCAGAGTGGAGATGCAGATGAAGCCTTTAGGTGTATAAGGGAGTTGGGTCTTCCATTTTTCCACCATGAGGTTGTGAAACGTGCTCTGATCCTTGGTATGGAGAATCCTTCATCGCAGAGTTTAATCCTAAAGATGTTGAAGGAATCCACTCGAGGTTGCTTGATCAGTTCCAATCAAATGTCAAAGGGCTTTTCTCGGCTAGCTGAGAGTGTTGATGACCTGAGCCTTGATATTCCTTCCGCCAAAACTCTTTTTGACAAGATGGTTTCAACAGCTATTTCTGAAGGATGGCTGCTGGACGATTCATTTAGTAAATGTGTTACCCATGATGAGGATACGCAAAATGTAAGTGGAGAAAAGATCAGATGTTTTAAAGAAGAATCTGGGCACATAATCCAGGAGTACTTTCTCTCAGATGACATACCGGAACTTATTAGAAGCCTTGGAGAGCTTTCAGCCCCAGAATACAACCCTATTTTCCTGAAGAAGCTTATTACGATTGCTATGGACAGGAAGAACAGGGAAAAGGAAATGGCTTCTGTGCTTCTTTCCTCACTCAGCTTAGAACTTTTTTCCACTGATGACATAATGAAGGGGTTCATAATGCTCCTACAGTCAGCAGAAGACACTGCCCTTGACATTGTGGATGCTCCCAGTGAGCTTGCCCTCTTCTTGGCCAGGGCAGTGATTGATGAAGTCTTGATTCCACTGAATTTAGATGAGATCAGTAGCAAGCTACGCCCTAACAGCAGTGGTAGTCAAACTGTCCAGATGGCCCGCACTCTGCTTGCTGCTCGACATTCTGGCGAGAGGATACTGCGCTGCTGGGGTGGTGGCACTGGTTGGGCAGTGGAAGATGCAAAGGACAAGATTTCTAAGCTTCTTGAGGAGTACAGCACTGGTGGTGATTTGGGGGAAGCCTGCCAATGCATCCGTGAACTTGGAATGCCCTTTTTCAACCATGAAGTGGTGAAGAAAGCGCTGGTTCTGGCAATGGAGAAGCAGAACGAGGCTAGCATTTTGACTCTTCTGCAGGAGTGCTTCAGGGAGGGGCTTATAACCATCAACCAGATGACGAAAGGCTTCGCTCGTGTCAAGGAAGGCCTCGATGATCTGATCCTTGACATTCCGAACGCGCAGGAGAAGTTTGGAGCATACGTGGAGCTCGCAACAGGACGTGGCTGGCTGCTGGCCTCGTTCGCCTCTGTTGCTTGAGCTTCCCCAGCCAGCCAAGCTTGGAAGAATTCTCTCTATGTACATCTACGCAACGCGCTATAATATAGCGTAGCAATACCCATGCTGTCTTTAGCACCATACCAAAGTTTTCCTGTTCCTAGTATACTTTAAGCAGTCTTTAATCGTACACCGGAGGATCATGGGTGGTTATGCTGTCACTTCTCGAGAGTATGTTCTATTGGTTTGGTCTGGGAGGGTAAGACTTGGAGGGTTAAGAATAACACCATTTCGTTTCAGGTTATCAGATGCCATAAACAGTTGGGTATTTGAGACCGGTGGAATTTTTGTAATTAGCTGCCCAGGGTTTTGAGAATTGAAGTACCATCTATGTGCATGTGTTTGTTCGTCAATTCGTCATTGCTCTACATCGTCAAATTATTCTAACATATATATCAGTATATTATAGTTTGTCCCCAAATTCATCTTCGCCTTCTACGAGCAAGGATATTGCCAGAGATGGTGTGGTGATAAACGCCACTTGCCTTGATTACGTTGATATCAGTGTCAGCAGCATCAGTGTGATTTATCAGTGCCAAATAAAACAAATTATACTGCTTTCGGATGTACCACATAATGCGCCAGCGATTTTACAGCTACCATGATTACTTAATACAACGTCCGTACATTATAGCCCGTATATTACGATGGAACTTTAAATAAAAAAAATCAATAAATCGAAGCAAAGCAACGTACAATATCGTTAAGAATGATTTGCAAATAATGAAATTGTAAAGAATGATTTGCAGATAAGGCGTAGCAACTTAGGTAGCAAAGGAGGTCTAAAAGATCGGTGAAAAATTATATATAGCGATTTGAAATCATACGAAGTTCAAAGTTACCGCATCCACGCATCGAAATGGACACTGTTTTTGCATGTATTTTTTTTGGTTATTAATAGAACAAGAAAGGAACAGGTAGAGCACAAACTAGACCAGCACATGAGCACATTCGTCCCAAACACCTTGGAGAATCTCACGTCGTACCCAAGCCAATTGGGCCATCGATGTGCTATCTGCAGATGGCCCGGGTTTACTCAGGGTGTGCTGCTTTATGGCCACATGTATGGTTATGGTGTGAAAATATCAGCATATCTCACAGTACAATATGAAACTTATATATCGACGCTGCCATCTCTATTGCACTGGCAAAATGTCAACCATTACTCCTGCATAGTAGCAAGAAGGCAAGATATAAGGGCAAGTCTAATGGTACTTTAACTATATGAATTTAGCGTTGTACCAATATAAAATAGAAGAGTAAAAAGACTGATGAATAATGTTGAGTCCACACTAAGTTAGGGTAACATTGGACATGGTTCAAGACATCCATCACAAGCTAATTTAGATAATCTATTACAAGTTTCAAATCAGAGTATCAATTTTTTTTCTCCTCAAAGGGGGTTAATGGAAGTCAAAATGAGCATATTAAGCCATGCTTCGTATAAATGTCTCGTCTACCTAACCACAAATGCAACAATGAAGCGTCAAATTCAACTTTATACCTAAGGTTCAACTACAAACTTTCTGGCAGCTCTCACCCAAAGCAACAGAACCATGCACATTTAGCATTTCAGAAATTCACATATAGGCCAATGCTCCTAAACAGGTATATTGTTGCAGGTGTGCAAGCAAAGACGATCATGTGATCATGAATTCATTAAAAATATACCTCAGCACCTATGTGTGATAAAGACCCTAAAAATTGTGGTAAACAGTAGCTTTCTTGATTAATATGTCATTCAGTTTCAGTTACAGAAATCAGAGTATCATTTTTTTTCTCCTAAAAGGGGGTTAATTTAAGTCAAAATAAGCCTATTAAGCCATGCTTCAAATAAATGTCACGTCTACCTAACCACAAATGCAATAATGAAGCGTCAAATCAATAAATAGTATAAGTTTGAGTTTCCCCTTCCACCTCGCCACGTGGCTCGCTCCTCGCCCAGCGCTCGCTCGCGCGCTGCTCGTCAGGCTCGCCACGTGGCTCGCTGCTCGCCCCGCTCTCCTCGCTCCCGTCGCCTGCCCGCTCGCCGTGTGGCTCGCTTCTCGCGCAGCGCTCGCTCGGCAGCGCGCTTGCGTCGGCTGTACGCGACGCGCCCTCGCCCGCTCGCTCGGCCGCGCTTTTTTTTCCCCGCACTCGCCAGCTTGCTCGGACTCGCTTTTTTTCCCGCGCGCGCGTCGACGGGCGCGCCAGGTGCGCAGGTTGCGGCTAGTTCAACTTTATACCTAAGGTTCAACTACAAACTTTCTGGCAACTCTTAACCAAAGCAACAGAAGCATGCACATCTAGCATTTCAGAAATTCACATATAGGTCAATGCTTCTAAACAAGTACTCCCTCCGGTCATAAAAACAAGTCAATGTTGACTTTTGGACATGCTTTTAACCATTGCCTTATTCAAAAACTATGTAAGTTATCATTTATTTTGGTGTGATTTGTTCTGTCATTAAAGGTACTTTAAACATGATTTATATTTACGCATGTTTGCATTAAATTTTTGAATAAGATGAATGGTCAAAGGCGTGTCGAAAAGTCAACGGCGACTTGTTTTATGACCGGAGGTAATATATTGTTGCAAGTGTGCAAGCAAAGATGATCATGTGATCATGAATTCATTTAAAATATACTTCAGCACCAATGTTTGATAATGACCCTAAAAATTGTGGTAAACAGTAGCTTTCTTGATTAATATGTCATTCAGTTTCAGTTACAATTTAGAGTTATCCATTGATCACACCACAAGTACACATAATATATCTTGCGAACCTTACATCTAAGGCCAAAACAAAAATAATATGAACAATGGTTCATAATTTACATATATATTTAAATCATGTGAAATGGTTAGGTGTCCGCACATTGCGACGAAACCCTAAGAAAGAACCATATATACATCTAATCTTTACTATGCAACCAAGCGACCAACATAGAGAATTTTAGCACAAATTCTTAAGTTTTAAGTTCAGAACCTTTATTACATTATCATTTTAAAAGAGAACAGGAAATTTAACACAATTCATTCAGAATGAGTATAAAAAATATGTGCAACACTTTTTCTGGAACAACAGATGACCAAGCAACACATTTTTTATTCCTGTTTTACCAAGCCTGCACAATGCAAAGGATAATATTTGTGTTAGGAATATGCCCTAGAGACAATCATATGAGATAGTTGTATCACATCTTTGTACATGTATAAATGATAATATGTGATCGGTTCCTTGAATAAACGTCATTACTTTGTTCATGAAGTATGATTTGATTGTGAGACACATTGTTTATGTGCTATTGTTTTAAATTATCTTTGGTCTCATATTATTATATGGCACAATAATGATTTGATCGGCGTATGTATTGATTCATGACAATATTTCACATATTATAGATATGGAGATATGAAATCAATGATATGAATATATGTTAGAGAACATGGTGTTGGATAGACCTAATTTAAGAGAATGATGAAATTATTATCTTAAAATCTTAAAAGCGTCGTTAAATTGTTGTCACGAGTGGTATACATGTATTTTCCTTTTCACTTTTTCCACTTTTTTTTTCTAATCTAGCTAACTTTTGCTTCATAATTTTCTCAATTCTACTTTGTAATTTTATTATTTTTATTTTCACTTTCTTTCATTTTTTCTAATCTAGTCGTACTTAGTGGCAAACAATTTTTATTTTCAATAGTATGAACACCCTTTTCTATTTTTCCACTGTCTCGACGGCCCTTCGGAAGCCAACGAGACTTTGGCACCTGCCGCCGCAGTCCAGCTTCCCAGACACCGGTCCACCTCGGCCTGGGCCATGAGCTGTCTCGACGGCCTAGTGCCCGAGCGGCGAAAATGCCGAAAACTAGGTGTGCGGGGGCTAGAAGCCTAGACGGGCTCTATCTCGACGGTCAAAGGTGTGGTCGTCAAGAGAGGTCGTCTGTGTCGACAGCTTTTCCTTGGCCGTCAAGTCTACCACCTCTCTCATGACCGCTAGCCTTTAGTCGTCGAGCCTTTTAGCGGCCCTTGAGATTCCGAGTGTTTGTCTTGAACCATTGTCTTGTCACTTTTATTGAGCTGGATATTTTTTTGAACGTAAAATAATATTATAAGGTATTGTTTCCTTATGTAAGATTTTTTTGAACCAACTATTTTACAATTTCACTACTTTACAATTATAAACCTTTATATTTATGTGTCATTTTTTTAAGAAATATTATGTGCCAAATGATGTTTGTATTGTGTATTAAAAAATTATATAATTATGCATCCCCAGTTTTCAAATTCTAAATCCATATGCTAGATGCACCCTTCACTTGTTGCATCATCTTTGCCATTCTCGACCTAGCTCGCTGTCTCCCCTCCAATCGATCCACCGAGGTAGCGCAAAATCCATTCTGAAATGACAAATTGGGATCTGTAGTTGCCCGCCAAACATTACTGACGCCTTTGTTTCAACTTCTTCTGCATCCTGGGAATCCTAAAATCAAGAGATTTTGGCCGCCACTATTTCACGTTCATTCAAAAACATCGTTGTCCCGATCGATTGAGCAGCATCCAAACACACAGGTAATGTGCATTAAAAAAATACAGGTAATGCCATTTCTTGGTATATGATCTATAATTGGGGCCCGATGCCTCTTTTCTTTGTGATGCACCTTCTAAACTCTCCTAACTTAGTAGCTGTGCGTTGCTCTATGGTTCGAGACTTCGAGGGATCAATCATATACGAGATGCGCTTATGCATAATGCAGTGCAAAACCGTCTCTACCATATTATATTTTTTTGATAAAATATATATTTGCGAATAAATTAGCTGAGGCATCGAATATCAATCTTAACATGATACACTTTTAATAATCATTAGGCGACTGATTTTAAAAAAGTCTTCATTGATTTTTTTTTCACGTATCTAAATGTTTCCGTTGGATCTTTTATATGTCTTATAAAGATATCTGATTCGCAGTCTAGAAAATCAACCGGGAGTTATCTCCATATTATGCCTTGAAGAGGACTCGAACCTCCGCGCTCTTTAGCACGAGATTTTGAGTCTCGCCTACCTACCATTTCACCGTCAAGGCATCTTAAAAGTAAATCGTATTCCATGAGTATGATATCTGATGTCAAACTTGTTCCGATTTTGTGATAATGCAAAAAAAAAATCCTTGTAAGAAAATACTGTATGACGAATTATTATTGGTTCTGCCTCTTTTCTTTGCGATGCACCACCCAAACTCCAGACTCCGATTTTTGATGAGAAGCTGTGTGTTGCTCGCTTGCTTTATGGTTCAAGGGAGATCAATCCGCATGCCACACACCGGCATCGGACGGTGCATGCCGACGCAGATGTGGTGGGCCCACCCTAGAAGGAAAGCGAAGCCAAATACGGTGGTCGCTAAACCCCTCGCCTCCCCTCCTCCCCTGGCGCAGAGTGCAGAGGGCAGACGCAGAGCAGAGCAGGAATCACCCACGGCGGCAGCAGCAGGCGGCGGCGGCCATGGCGCAGGAGACAAAAGGCGGCGGTGCCGACAAGCCGGGGCCGTTGGTGACCGCCGTGGTGAAGGTGGACATGCACTGCCTCGGCTGCACCGAGCGCATCCGCGGCTCCGTCCGCCGATTCCCAGGCACGCCGCCCTCCCCTCCTGCTGCATGCATTCTTCTTTCTCCCTCTGGTTCTTGATTTGATTCGATCGTTCTCGAGATCCTTGGCCTCCTGAATCTTGGCTCCTGCTCAGGCGTGGAGGGCGTCGCCATGGACGAGGAGAAGGGGACGATGACGGTCGTCGGCCGCTTCGACGCCAGGAAGCTGCGGGATCGTGTCGCCGAGAAGACCAAGAAGAAGGTCGACCTCGTCCCCGACGACGGCAAGAAGAAGAAGGGCGGCGGCAACGACGACGACGGCAAGAAGAAGGACGGAGGCTGCGGCGGTGACGGCGGGAACCAGAAGGGTCCCGACGAAGGCGAACGCAAGGCCGGAAAGAATGAGGAGCAGAAATACGACAAGAGCGAGTGCAGCGGCCACGGCGGCGGCGGTGGCGGCGGTGGCGGCAATGCAGGGAAGAAGAAGGACAAGGGCGACCAGGGCCAGGAGAACAAGAAGCCAGCGCTGGTACACACTACTAGTCTACTACAGTGTAGCATCTCTTTCGCGTTTCGGCTTCCTGCGAAAAAAGCTGCAGCTGCTGCATGCAGCAGCATGCCCGCCTTGTTTGGGCGCATGATCAGAAATTCAGAACCATTTCGATGCTTTTTTTATCGATCGAGTTCTGCTTTTGTTGGTTTCTGGTTTGACTGGAACCCGCGTCCGTCCGTCCGTGCAGCCGGTGGTTGCGACGGTGGTGCTCAAGGTCGGCGCCGGCGGCCTGCACTGCGACGGCTGCATGGGCCGCATCCGCCACAAGCTCTTCAAGATCAAAGGTAGCTTGGATCCATCGATTCCCGCTGATTAATTCTCATGAGAGGACGCTTATACAGATCATCGCATTAGCTATATATATATATGCCGGACGTACAATGTAATGTACTAGATTCTTGATTAATTCCTGGCTGCTATTATGTCTACGTGCTCGTATATCCAACTCATTTCCCTTCGCACTGGTGCCATTCAAAGAGAAATTGGTACATGTTTCTAGCTCATTACTAGGTATTACTGATCGGTTTGTTCCCAGATCACTGGGAGTCGTGGCATGTGAGGTCGATCATTACCATATACAGCTTGTTTTGGGAAGAACACATGCACGTACATGTATTTCTCATGCATACATGTACGACCTGATTAACTTCATTTGCTGGATGAATGAATTGCTTCTTGGAATCATGGCGCATTATATCGTCATCCGTGACCGATTAACATTACGGATGAACCTGCATGCAAATTTTAACTGCAGGCGTGGAGCAGGTGGCCATGGAGCTGAGCAAGAACCAGGTGACGGTGACGGGAACCATGGACGTGAAGGCCCTGCCGGGGAAGCTCAGCAAGAAGCTGCGGCGCCCCGTGGACGTGGCGCCACCGCCGCCGAGCAAGAAGCAGGACGGCAAGGACAAGGATAAGGACAAAGAAGGCGGCGGCAAGGACAAGTGCAAGTGCACCTGCAGCTGCTGCAAGGACGCGGCGGCGCTGATCTCGCCGGCGCCGGAGACGACGAGGCTGGCCTGGACGTGCGACCTGTTCGAGGAGCAGGCGGTGCTCACCCGCAGCGAGTTCGTCCTCAGCGACGAGAACCCCAACGCATGCTCCGTCATGTGAGTGACCAGCTGCCGTGACAAAAGCTTACTGTTTTTTGGCTAGGAAACAGAGATTAAGGAGTAATTAGCTAAGTGTTAAAGAAAGAAAAGGGTGATACGTACGGGGCTAATCAAAGCTGGCCAATTGGTCGAGTAGTAGACAGATATGGATGCAGCAGAAAGGAAGGTAGCTTTAGCATATCACGATTCACGGCAGGTGTGTGTGTTTTTTTTTGTCGGGACATGCACGTTGCTCATCCTGCAGTGCAGTGCTAGATGGTATGTACTTGCTCTCACCCTCACAGTGGCATGCAATGCATTTCATTGACGCATCGTGCGTGCCTAACTGTTGATTCACTGCAGAAATCGGTTTTAATTTCGTCGGCCAAAAACGACGAAATTAGGGGCTAAACCGACGAAATTGACATAATTTTGCCGGTTTGCCGACGAAATGAACCCGACGAAATGTGCTAGACGAAATTAACCGCCTTTTCGTTTGTTGCCGACGAAATTACTATATTTTCGTCGGTTTCAGAGGCCGACGAAATTAAAAACCCGACGGGCCGCTTGGGCGACGGAACGCTGACGTGGCACTTAATTTCGTCGGTCTGGGCCGACGAAATTAAGCCCCACGTCAGCAAAAAATAATATGGGAGGCTGGCGGGTTAGGCTGACGTGGCATGTAATTTCGTCGGTTTTAGCCGACGAAATTATGTGCCACGTCAGCAAAAAATAGCAGCGCAAACAAGGGCCGGTTGGGCTGTGTTTTAGTGGGCCGTAATTTTGTCGGCCCAAACAGACGAAATTACGATGCCGCCGCATCGTGTGTTTGGGGATGACGTGTAAATATTTTCGTCAGCCCGAACCGACGAAAATACACCGTAATTTCGTCAGTTTCGGCAGACGAAAATATTTACACGTCATCCCCAAACACACGATGCGGCAGCATCGTAATTTCGTCGGCCCGAACCGACGAAATTATTTGCCAATTTCGTCGGCCTTTCGGAACCGACGAAATTACTGACGTATTTTCGTCGGTTTAAGCCAACCGACGAAATTGTGTCCGTATTTTCATCGGTTTTTGTGGACCGACGAAATTAATTTTGACCGACGAAAACACTCCGTTTTCCTGTAGTGATTAAGGTTTTAACTGCTGATGTTTCTTCGATAAATTTAACTCGTTTGCTAAGTTCTCGTCGATTTTCTCCTGTAGTTAAATGTTACCGTTAGATATTTTAATCGCCGTTCTTGGTTAAGGTAGGAGGCCAGTGTACCAGCTGCGTGCGTGAGAGTGCGAGGAGCTGGGAATGGCCGTGACAAGAAAGGAGCAGGGATGTTTTGGGCTGCGTCGCGATGGTCGGACGCATACGAGTTTGCGTCGCATGCATGATGCAGCGTTGCACGAAGGAGGGTTGGTATTGGCCCAGAGAGAGCGGGTGCCCCAGGCCTTCCCAGTCGCAGCAGAGGCGAAACCAAACAAAAGAGAGAAAGGCGCTGTGCTCCTGCATGCAGCTCTGCCTCTCTCTCACACAGTCTCACTGCACACACACATGACACATGTATACCAGCAGCAAGGCTGCTGCTTTCTCGCCCTCTTCTCCTTTGCTTGCTTGCACTGTGGCACTTGCATGCAAGACCAGCAGCTGCTTCATGGTAGGCTACTACCAGCTTAGCTAGTATGCATGCAGCTGCTGCTGCTGCTGCTGCTGCTGCCTGCCTGCCTGAGCCTCTCGTATCATATTCCAATGGTTTTGATGCTACTTTCCAACTTCCGATTCCTATTTTTGGCGAAGGTCTTGTGCTCTTGTTCAAAGTTGCTGAAAATTTCCATCTAGGTTAATATAAAGATCATGAAGCAGGCACACTGTTCTGTTGACTGTTCTCGAGTTCCAACAAAATCACACCGTGGATCGCATCCTTCTCCACCTGTGCATGCTTGGGGTTTTATCTCCTGGGCCGAATGGGCTGGGTAGAT
This sequence comes from Raddia distichophylla, assembly GCA_005191435.1. Taxonomy (NCBI): domain Eukaryota; kingdom Viridiplantae; phylum Streptophyta; class Magnoliopsida; order Poales; family Poaceae; genus Raddia; species Raddia distichophylla. The sequence goes on from SPJY01003379.1 coordinate 3,461,286, forward strand.
ATCTCATATGTATCTTCTTCTTCCTGCTTTTGGGCTGCCATCCGATCATCCCATCAGGCCGAAATAAGCTAATTAAATGGCTGAAGTGCGTCTGTGTGAATCTCCCGATGATACTGCTAGTTACCGAGGATCATTAGGCACGAACCATCGAGCTCGTGCCAATCTCCAACGATGAGAAATCCTATCTTGACTACTGATGGATGTGGCGCACGGGCATATACATATGCATATATATACACACCATTCGCTATTCTATTCGGGAGCTAGTTCTCAAATAGCCATTCGTCATCCAGCTCGCTACGTCTTTGGGAGTAAATCGGTTTGTGATTAATAGCATAACGTGTAGTATTACTGATTACTACCGAGATATTGTAATATTTTACATGCAGATGAGATCTCGTGACAAACAACCTCCTTAATACGTACACGTAGGATGCATTATACAACTTTACGCAAACATGTTTTTCATTTCTTGCCATAATTTTTTATTTAGTGATTCGACTGAAGATTGGTTTCCACCGTTGCGATGCTGACATGTTTAAGAACAAAATGAGGTCAAACTCAACACAAAATTTAATTTAATTTTCATAGGGGCAATTACCCTTTTTTATGATATTTATTGTGTATAACGTATGAAGTAAAATATGAAGTATTATTATTAATGAAAATTACATTTGGTTACTGACCAGCAACGGTTAGCACCAAAAATTATTATTACCGACTATTACAAATTTTTTGTTGATCATCAACGATTAGTAAAGGAAAAAGTCTACTTACCCCCCTGAAGTATCGACCCAGGCGCACATAACCTCCCGACATCCAAAACCGGGTAACCTGTCCCATAAACTATTGAAACCGGCGCAAATAACCCCCTGATAGCAGTATTTAGGGTGCTTTTGCCACCATGGCGGTCCACGTGACATTTCTTTTACGAAAATTAATTTTATTTTGTGGGTCCCACATGTCTGTCGCATGTTGACCTCTCTTCTCTTCTTCTTCCTCCATCCCCTCTCTCTCCCTCTTTTCTTCCTCCATCCCAGGCCGCCGCTAGCGCCCGTGGCCGGCGCGCGCCGCCGTCGGCCCGTTGCTGTCGCCGCCACCACGTGCGCCCGTGGCCGCTGATGCCCCCGCGCGCCCAGGCCGCCGCCACTGCCGCGCGCGCCCTAGGAGACGGCGGCGTGGTGGAGCAGGGAGGAAGAGAGGAGAGAGGGGAGAGGAAGAGAGACATGTGGGACCCGCGACTTAAGATTAATTTTCGTAAAAATAAATGCCACGTGGACTGCCACGGTGGCAAAACTACCCTGAATACCGTTATCAGGGGGTTATTTGCGCCGGTTTCAATAGTTCGTGGGACTAGTTACCCGATTTTTTACGTCAGGGGGTTATGTGTGCCCGGGTCGATACTTCATGGGATAAGTAGACCTTTTCGATTAGTAAAAAAGAAATAAATGTTATTACAAATATTTACAACTTATTACTCATTAGTAACGTTCGGTAGATCAATACGACGACCAGGGCCGTACGTGGCCAAGGATGCGGTCCGGAACAAGGACGAGTGGTGCCACCAAGACCGGGAAATTTTTTGATCAAATGTTTTTGAGTTTTGAACAAATGAAATTTGAAACATGTACCACCAAAAAACTAACAAATAGAAGAAGAAAAAATGCGTGCCTCCTTTTGCCTCTGGGCTCTAGACTCTAGTGGCAAGATCAGCTGATGTTGATCATATTCATTCATAGACTTGTGGTCTCGTCCCAGGACGACTTTTGGCTAGCATCGAGCAAGAGCAAGCTAGTTGCCACGCAGTCACGCACTTCCATTCCCTGTTGCTAAGAGCATCTCCAATGGGGTACAGTCAGCTAGCTATAAGCATTCCACATAGAAAATTTTGCTGAGATGAAAGAGAGAGAGAGAGAGAGAGCAGCTCAAAACTTGGCGCTGGCGCTTGCAGAGGCGCCGGTCGATAGTGCTTGCAAAAGTTGCTGCTTTGCGTAGAGCCAATAGCGTTGCATGCCGCTGCACTATGCCCAATCGACGCCCCCTACTGCTTCATTTGTTTATTACTGTTGTGATTAATTAATGTGCGTGGACCCTGGATGATTTTTTTTATTGACATGGACATCCACATAAGCACTATGGCTAGCAAAACAACTATAACCATTGGAGATGCTCTAACTTACTACTGGTATGCAGCTTGAGCTTTGGACAGCTTGAGCTTGCTAACGTGCACGCACGGACGCACATACGCGGACGTGACTACGGCTCTCTTTACATACTCATGTTTGATTTTGGTTGTAATCGAAAAGGTTGAGTCTTTTAAAAAGTTAAAAAAAATATTTAAATTTTTTTTTAGCTTTTAGATAAAAACTCACGAAGCTTTAAAAAAATACAAAATGGTACGGTGAATGGTTTGTGCAAAAATGATAAATTTTATAAACCGAATAAAAAAATGCCAAAACCGTGAACGAAAGAGGACCTGCATGAGCCAACCAGTTGATCGCGCCAGCAGCAGCGCATGCATCAAGATCAGGGGGCCGGGCCATACGTGGAGGCTTAAGGTTGACGTTGCCGGCGATGCGAACGGGATCCCGTGTCGCCTAGGTTGCTGGACGGTGGCGGCGCTGGGGGATGTAGAGTCCGGCGACGCTGGTCGCAGGGACGCCGGCCGTCGTGCATGCGCGCGCATGGCCGCCTTGCCGCTCGCGGCGGCCGCCGCCTGAGGAAGCCAGGGGAGGCGGGCGGTTGCTGGATGAGGCCGCGGCCGGCGACGGGCGGAGGAAGCCCCGTATCTGGGAACGGGAGGTGCGCCGCGTTGTTCGCCGGATGGCGAGCGCCGAGGCGTCGTCGTCGCGATCATGATGCCGCGTGGATCGATGGGGGAGATGCTGGGACGACGGCGGCGACAGGGTCGACGCGGGTGTGGACGAACGGCGCGCAGGTGGGATCGCCGAAGTGTCGCCGCACGTGGTGGACGAGCTCGCCAAAGCGCTTCCATGCCTCCATGGTTGGTTGGTCTACATATCTGGATTTTTTTTCTTTTTCATAAAAAAATCTGGTTTTTTTATTTTAGAGATAGAGGATGGAAGGGATAAAATATTGTTCTAAATTTTAGGATCTACCAATTAAATAGTACTACCTCATTAAAGATTGAGATATCGTGATATTTTAAATGTGGCTGAACCACATACAAACTTGATCGGTTTTCGAAACCGGCACGGAGTTGCTGAATAGTTATCCGGGAGTTACCTCCCAAATAGTAATACTGTTGAAGTAATCTCTCTCTCGGTCATTTTTCTGAGTCTTGATCGTTATGTGAGTCACGGCTCGACCCAATTAGCGGTGGTTTCTCTATTTCTTTTTTATTTTAAGGAATTAATTAGAAATACCTATATTTTTAGGATCTCGTCCCCTCATTAATTAGAGCATCAGCAGCGAGAGGTCTATATTTTGTTCTCTATCCTTCTCTAAATCACTATTCGTGCCCTATATTTTCCATCATTTCCAGTAGAGTCTCTATCCTGAAAAAGATATAGAGATATAGAAATCGAAGAGAGCAAATCTCTTAGAGACTGAGATAGAAATTTTGTTGGATCGTTACAGAGATTGAAGATTGTCCGCAATAGTATTTTATGAAACCTAAATGTTGCATCCCAAAATTTTTCAAATTTCGCATGAAATTTTTTCGCAAATATCATTTTTCAAGTCCCCAAAGCTACTTTGCTTTTTCTAGTATTTTCCAAATGTATTTCTCATTTTATCCCATTAAGAAAATACCCTCTTCCAACTTTTCATTAAAAACCATCTCATAAAATATCATATTTATCTCATATTTGGATTCCCCTCATTTTGGAGCCCAAGATCGCATTTTCCTGAGCTTTCTACAATTTTCTACAAATTCTTTAAGCCTATATCAATTTCCTAAATTTTAAATTATTCATTTAAATTCCACCTTTCGGCGAAGGGGCGCCGTGCGACGACGGAGGGGCGGCGTGGGCCTTGTTCTTTTCGGCGTAAAGTTGAGTTGAGTTTTACTTTATCAAAATTTGTTATTTTTATATAGCCTATATGTTGTAATAAGTTGTAACGATTTTTTCAAGACTATTAGTGTTCATATGAAAGGTCTTTAAACAATTTTTAATTATTTTTTCATCCTCTTTAGACCCTTTTTTGAGGACTCTCGACTTTTGTTACCGTAAAACTCAAATTTACTCAACACTGAAAAGAACAAGGCCTTGGCGAAGGGGGAGGGGCTGTCGATGGCGGAGGGGCGGTGCACGGAGGCGATAGGGCGGGGATAGGAGGTGGCGGGTGGCGCACGATGGGGCGGCGCAGGCAATGGCGGATGGGCGGCAAGGTGACCCGTTATTAACATACATTGTCCGGTACTATCCGTACCCGTATGCGACACCAAACTCTTCGTGCCCGAATCCGATTTTCCAGTCAAAAACTAAACCGGAACGAAATCGAACTAAGTTTTTTATGAGATAATTCCTTATATGTCACCGGTTTAAGTTTTTTTCTCTCAGTGTCACTCAAGTGGTAAAGAATATAATGGAGTTGCAGAATGAGCATTATGCCCCTGTCTTTTTAATACGATACAAAATAGAAAAATTCATAAAAATAATATTAAAAAATAAAAATATTATAAAAATTTCTACAGATTCATAAAATTATCTATAGTCAGATTTGAAAGTAAAAAATAAAACTTTATGGATGTAAATTTTATTTAAAAATTAATCAAACTTACCATGGCTCATGAAAAAAAGGAGAACAAACGAGGGCCATGCCATGGCTCATCAAACCTACCGATAAAGAATTATAGGCCTGTTTGGTTCGTAGCCCTCCTTGGCCATGCCAATTCATGACCAATTGAGAGCATGACCTTTTGTTGGTAAAAGTTGTGCCGTTTGGTTCATATTCAATCGAGGGCAGCCAAATGTTGAAAAAATTGGTGGTATGCTTGGTTGATTACCAAATTATAATGTGCCATGGTCAAATAAAAATATATAAAGTTGCATAAATTTTAATAAATTTAAAAAATATACAAATGAAATTAATTTTAACATTTGAAATAGAACATAAAAATAAAAAACCATTCCAAAAAGCAAAAAATGAATTTACAAATACAAAATATACCTTACAAATTATAAAGATAAAAAATTTAAAAACCATAAAAATGGGTTGGTTAGGATTTTACATGAATTACAAAATTTGTTTCACGTAATTTGGATGCTATATAAAATAGATATGAAAATTAGAAGATAAAATTAACTAAAATGAACTGCTGACTAGCTAGAGCTGTTGCTGTCTCCGTAGTGAGTGCTGCAGTCTCCGTAGTGAGTGCGCGAGCAATTGGTTTGGTGAGATGGCGAGCGATTTGCTCGCCATCGTTTTGGCGGAGCGTGCAGGGTAAAAAGTTTGGTATGGCTAGTTTTTTCATTGGCGCGCTATTTGTTGGTTAGAAATCAAACGATAGCTAAATCACTTTGGCAAGCAAAAATTTGGCATGACAAATGAGGACTACGAACCAAACACTTCCATAAACTTTTTCGAGTGGAACACAGAAAGTTCTCTAGTGGTATATAGAGAAAATCTCGAGAGGTAGATAAAGAATTATAAACTTTTTCGAGTGGAATACAGAAAGTTATCTTCTTTTATATATATAAATAAACCGTGCCGTGCTTGCCTCCTGGAGTCCGGGTTCGCTGCTCCGCCCTACTCCTGCTCCGCCTCCGCTCACGGCCACGCGTGCGACCGCGGCGGGCCGGCGTCTAGCCGCCGATCCCGTCTCGAGACCATCGCGCTGCCTCATCTCCTGCGGTTCTCTCCTTCCTCAGCCTCATCTCCCTTCCTCCCTCTCTCTTTGTTACGTTTTCCTCGATTTTTGCGAGTTCGGATTTGATCCACATTCGATCTAATGGTGTGCTTTTTTCAGAAAAAATAGAATATTCTCCATAACAACAAAATTTTAAGAAACATTAGTATTGTTTTCAGGATTTTGTTTGTGAATTTCCCCTAATCTTGGAGTTGAAACCTACATTATTGATCATACTTGGCATCCGCGGGAGCCCGGGCAGTTGCCCTCACTGCCCGTGCGGTGGATTCGCCACTGCTAGTTAGGAGGCCCCATATATTTCGGTACAAAACTGATCTCCCATTCTCATCATCAGAATTGCTGAAATCAGGACAACTTCACTCGATTGTGCTGTATGATTATTATTTATTCCTAGCTTTAATAAGACAGTACAATGTGAGCTACGTTACCATATAATCAGCTGCTGTTTTGTATTTCACTGTATTTGACTGATTAGTTTCTCCAAAAAGTGCATCTTGACAGTTTAGTGAGGATCCATCAGTTTGTAGCTTTATACATGATGAACTGTCTATTTGGCTTACAATATATAATTTTTCCTTTTTCTCCGCAGCTCTGGTTCACTCCAACACTTTGATCCCACAAGGGCACTGCTAGATCATGCAGCGCCCAATGGATGCGGCAGCAATAAAAACCGCTCTGGACATACAATTCTATAACATGGTCAGTGAGACCACCTCCCAGTCGACAGACCAGCACTCTAAACGCCAATGCTATGGAAAAGAAGCCACAGAGCAATTCCCGCTTGCAGCTAACCCGTCCATTCTCCTCCATCTGATCTCATCATGCGAGCTGGATCCTAAAGATCTTGCTGCTTTGGAGGTACAACTGTATTCTTATGCTTGCAACATTTGAGCTTTGAGCTGCTGCTGCTGATGATGATGATGATCGAGAGATCCTCTGTTTTTTCAGGCTACTTGTAAATTCCTCAGAAAACCCGCAATGTTCCCACCAGACTTTGCGTTGCCTCTTCCAGAACTTGCAGCACTCGATATGTGCCAGAAAAGGTCCATATTTAGGCCAATGACACAAGAAGGGAAGGAGCGGCTGAAGCAGCGGTGTGGGGGCTCTTGGAAGCTCGTACTTAGGTACATTTTAGTTGGAGAGCATAATTACCGTCGGGAGAAATCTCAGGTTATTGCTGGACCAGGCCACAGCATTGTTGTGACAACAAAGGGAGAGGTATACTCATTTGGGGCTAACTGCTCAGGCCAGCTCGGCCTTGGGGATACAGAAGATCAGTTCAAACCATGCCTTATCAGGTAATATGTGGCTGAAACTTGAACCATCAACTATATGCCAAGTTCTCAAACTGTGGCTATCCTGTAGGTCTCTGCAGGGCATCAGAATCATACAAGCTGCAGTAGGATCAAGGAGAACAATGCTTGTGAGTGATACCGGAAGTGTCTACACATTTGGACTGGAAATTTTTGGTGGGTTGGATTTCTTTGGGACAGCTGATGTTAAGTACGTCAGCAGTCCTAAGCTGGTGAAATCACTGAAGGACATCTTTGTGGTGCAAGCCTCTATTGGAGGCTTATTCTCTGCAGTTCTGTCCAGAGAGGGCCAGGTTTATACTTTCTCTTGGGGTCGTGCCGAGAGACTTGGTCATAAGTCAGATCTTACTGATGTTAAACCTCGCCTTCTTTCTGGACCGCTTGAGGATGTTCTTGTTGCACAAATTGCTGCGGGCAATTGCTACCTGCTTATGTTGGCCTACCAGCCATCTGGAATGTAAGTATTTGCTCCTTTGCCCTTTATTCATGGTTGATCTTGTTAAGCAAGAGTGCAAGATCATTCACATAATTGAACGACCTTGCTTTGGAAGAATTTGAGGTCACGGGTGGCTTTTTTATGGCCTGAATTATCTATTCTCTTGTTAGTAGAAAATTTAATGTTGCGTGTTAATGTGCAGGTCCGTGTACTCTGTAGGTTGTGGTTTAGGAGGCAAGCTTGGGCATGGGAGCAGGGCAAACACGGGCATTCCTCAGTCGATTGCACATTTTCAGTCATTCAACATAAAGCCAATGTCGATATCAGCTGGCGCTTGGCATGCTACGGTCCTGGGAAGCGACGGACGTGTATTCACCTGGGGATGGGGTAACAATGGGTGTCTGGGACATGGAGATGAAGTATGCATGGTCCTCCCCACGGCAGTGGAAGGCTTGAGCAATGTGAACGCTGTGCATGTTTCAGCTGGCGAATACACCACCTTCATCGTCGCGGATAATGGGGATGTCTACTCCTTCGGATCAATGGACTCCTTAAATCTAGGATTTCAGGTTTGGTTATTCCGTCCTAAGATGCTTCGATTCCTTAACAAAATTCTGTACTGATTATAACATCCAACTACTGATCTTCTGAACCACTGGATTTTCTCGCCTTGTCGCTCTTGGTTTCAGGTATCCGGCCCGGAGTTTGATTGTATCCCAACCCCCACATTAGTCACTTCCCTTACTGAGCTAAAGGAAAAGATTGTTCAGATTAGCCCAAGCAACAGCTGTGACTGGCAGAGCATGGATATGGGATATGCCCATACATTTGCCCTCACGGAGTCCGGTAAGCTATACGCCTTCGGGGGATGCATCAAGGGCCAGCTTGGTGTCAAGCTTGCCAAGGACCAAGAAACAGTGGCGACCCCTGTCCGTGTCGCCATTGATCCCTTCTAATTCCTCCAGCATCTACCTATCCCTTGACCATTTATCTCCCATGGTAATTAGGGAGGAAATGTCATTTAAGATGTAAATATTGGGGAGCATCTGGTTTATTTTAGAGTCGGGACTTCAGGTAATCTTGGTGCCTCTGTTTTCAACAGTGGACAAATAGGTGTCATAACTCCTACTTTCGTTCTTGGTTTTTCGTGCTGTTCTAGTTCCAGATTGGTTCGTTCTTGTTTTTTCGTGTCTTGCTAGTTCCAGATTGGTTTACTGTGTGCCGTGCGTGTGGTAGTGATTAGTGAGAAGGATAAAAGGTACGTTCCTTAGCATTCTCACATTCTCGACCGAAAATTGCAGGAAAGAAGACTAGTAATGCAGACGGAACTGTCACATTCTCACATTACGTTCCTTAGCATTCTCACATTCTAGGCATCTTATGGGATTGAAGTCCAGTATATCGTTTGACTGTAGCACATGAAAAAAAAATTAGATTTTTTTAAGATTAAACACTATTTTAGATATAGAAGTAGAGAGTGAGAGATATTATATTATTTACAAAAACTACGAGGATGGCAAAAAAGAGTTTTGCTTCACGTTTGAAATCCTTCAAAATATGGAAGAAAAATTGGTCATATGAAATTTCGTTCGCTTAGAATAATCCTACAAACCAAACACTACGAGTTTTTTTATTAGAATTTTCTTTAAAATTCCTTTGAATCAGAGAGACCCTGAAAAAGTCCTGGGTAGCTTGTGATTTAATCATGGTTAGGTTTATCGAACTGAAGGTTACATGTCTATTCGTCTCATTTTCTCTGATCGTGATACATTGGTTCGATAAACTAATTTTCAAACGATAATTCGCAAAACATTCAGTTATAGTGTATTGTTAGATCCAACTTAATTTTCCCGTCGGCACATCAGGAATTAAAACTCAGAAATAACACTAATATTCATTTCGGTTGATCATTAGCATGCTGTACAACTGACCAGTAGCATTATTTATTCTTTTCATGGAAGATCTGGAAACAAGCTCTTTCAAGTATCCTGTCTAATCTGCATAGCTAACTAAAATCTTACTAAATTCAGCCTACAGATCGAATAAGTATCTCAATTGTTTTACCAATAACAACTAACAAGAACTCGCTAGGCGCTGCTGTCATCTCAGTCTGCATTATCCCGAAAAAACTGCAGGCGTAGGCATCCAGTCCAAATCTCCAATTTCGGACAAAGAAAACTGACGTAGCAGAACCATGTGACCATCTAATGTTCATCCAATTCTGTGCATTCAAGGAGATACGGAATTAAGTTGAACGCTTAAAAAGAGGAAGTAAAAGGCATTACATTTTTACAAGAGATAAAAAATTGGCAGTTCTTTTTTCTATTTTGTAGATGTGCAATGATTGTTCACTTTTCCCCAGCAACAATGTGCGTGCTGGTAGTTGCAGCCTTGCAGGGCCTGTCTGCAACTATGTTTGTAGCAAAGCACTTGCTGATGTGGGGGATAGCTCTGGCACAGTGGGTCCAGAAACCATGTGGTCACCAGTGACCCAGAGGCAGCAGGCAAGAACTGACTTCACATATGGCTTCCTGATGTAGTGGTGTGTAAACATTGCATAGGGTAGTGTACCTGTTAGATTGGTTGTTTAGGGCCCCTCCAGCAGAGCAGATTCGAACCAAACCGTGAATTCTTGATCGATCTACAGAAGAAATGATCAGTTCGATGTTGCATCATAAAAACTTGCATGACAATGTGATAAAAGAGTATACAGCAGCATGTGGTTCTCTGAGTAAAATGTTCCTTGTTAAACAAGTATTGATGAAAACTATCAATCAAAACACTATGAAGCATCAAAGGCATTCGGATAGCTTACAAGTTCTCATCTCTTGAACTGTAAGTAGCTCGTGAATTTGATCTTGAACACTGCTCATAAGGCTCGTATGTGCAGAAATACGTATCAAATTCCTTCTTAGGTAGGAAATCCATCTTGTTGTGCGGCCCTATCCTCAAACAGATTGTGTGTGCTGCACCCGATGAGAAAAACCTCTTTTGAAGCTTCAATGTTCGTGAGAAGCAGTTTGGTTTAAAGTCAGGCTCCTGGATGCTATCGAAACGACCCTGCTCACAGACACCCTTTGAGCAGTTGGTCTCTGACCTGCATGTCCTTGTCAGGTCATCTGTCATGGATCTGTTCGATGTCAAGGTGCTCCGAGCATCATCCTCACTCCCATTTACAGTTGGCTTAGAATCAGCGCGTTGCATGATGAATGGTGACTGCTGCTGACTAGAGGAGTAGCCTTTAACCGGTGTTTCTCTTCCTCCATGCTTCACATTTTCATCTTCATCAGTCACAGCTGAATCTGACAGCTCTTGCTTCCGGCCTGAGCAACTGAGTAGGTTGAATGACTGCCTCTTCACCCTTGCATCTTTCCTCACTGAACGAGAGACTAGTTTGAATCTGACCTCCACATTGCACCCAAGAACATGCCGCAGCACACTTTCTATTACGTTTTGCATTTTCTCCGCCCTTGATAGGTGGTCTGGATGGCTGAATCCAACTTCTGCTATGGCCAACTCTGATAATTTTCACATGCAATAGTCATACTCAGCACAAACCCATGAGAGTCGGGAACAGTAAAGATGGTAATGTGAATTACCTTCAGTAACATGGACTGATGATAGAAAACCTTCTTTCCTGAGGAAACTTTTGGCAGATCTTGATTGGCACTTTCCAATGGCTTTCTTCCAGATGTTTTCAAGGTTAAGCCGCCTACAGTGTTTTTCAGAACAGTTGGACTTGTTGCCATTACATGCATGACAGAAATTGGAGCTCGAGTTCACCTTGGAAACCCAGTCATCTGCACATTTGGATATAAAAAAAATGCTCATGGTTCTGTATGGAGATCAGAATTGCACGTGACATATGTGATAATACTTGCCTGTATATCCAGTTGCTGAATGTGCATGCATGTCATTTGATTCCGCAACAAGGTTAGCTTCATTGGTGCCAAACTGCAAAAGCGCAACTGTAACCCAAGTAGCCTGATTTCTTGAAGTCCTCAACTGCTTTTCAGTTTCTGATAGTACTTTCAGTGCATGTCTTAATTTCTTTATTCCATCCTCTGCTACTGAATGATCATAGCATAAAGTCATGAAAGGGTAAAAAAAAAAGGTCAAGGAAGGGTAAAAAACTTAGGAATAAAGGTTATGCTGAGAGGAACCATTTAATAGTTGAAGACGCACTTGTGAATCAGAGAAGATCATATTATAAGTGGTTCTACAGTAGACTTTAGAATAAGAACATGCAACTTTTCCTTTATCATTGATTCAATGAATTTGCAGCAAGAAACAATATCAGCTTTTTTATGACATGTGAAGGTAGAAAATAACATGTCAATGAAAGAACACATACACGCATATCTTCCCAAGAAACTTTTGCTGACTTCAGTGATTGTAGATTGACATCGTCCTGACAGAATGTCCATAATAAGGTTTGCCAATTGAGATACCAGCTGCAGAGGATCAATTGCTGACCCCATAAGCTCTCGAGCTCGTCTGACCGTATTGGTGGTGTCCGATGACAGTGCTAGATCAAGCAATTCAATCAACTCATCATCAGACACTGATCCAACCTGCAAGTAACAAAGGAAAAATCATGATAATATGGACTAAACAATTTACTTGGAACTTCAAAGGTAACAGTAACACTACTCACAAGTTCATGCACAAGAGAAATCGTGATCTTCTTCCCAAGCAAACTGAGCTGATCAAGCATTATTTCCGCATCTCTGAGAGAACCATTACTCTTCGCAGCAATGAAGTATAGCCCATCATGTTCAAATTCCATTCCTTCCTCTATGCAGATTCTCTCCAACCTGTAGACAATATCTGCAACCTTTATCTTCGGGAAATGGAACTTCTGGCAATGTGTGATGGAAGTACGAGGTAGGCTATCTAGGTCAGATGTAATCATAATGTACACGGTATGCCGGTATGGCTCATCAAGACTCTTCAGTATTGCTGACCATGCATCCTCTTGCAACAGATGGCACTCATCCACAATGAAGACCTTGAAGCGAGATGAGTATGGGACAAGAGATGCACTCTTGAGAAGCGCCTTTACTCGACCCAAACGATCCATTTTTGCCGCATCAAGTTCTTTCACATCCCTACTCCTTCCAGAGAAGAGAATGACACACTCTTTACAGAACCCACATGGTCTTTGCTCTTCATCAGAGAGGCAATTTAGAGCAGCCGCGAAAATCCGTGCTGTGGAGGTCTTTCCTGTACCCCGGGGACCATGGAACAAGTACATTGAAGCAACCTTTCCTTTGCAAGAAGAATATAAGAGAGACTGAGCAACTACATTAAGGCCAATCAGCTCACTGAAGGATCGAGGGCGAAATTTCTGACTTAAACACCTTGGTGTCTCAGTGTATGGTACACTGTCCTGGAATGCTGCTTCAGTTTCCTCGGCGGATAAGAGAGGTTGCTCTGGGCCATCACTATCGTCATAAAGATCTCGGTACTTCGATGCTCCAGACCAGCAATAGCTTATCCCACATCCACTGAAATTTGATCCGACAACATCATTCGACCTCATTCTTGTTTCTTCGGTTCTTCTTGACCCAACTGAGCGTGCCTCACTGGTTGACATACAAGGGCTGCCGACACGGCTCATTGCAGCAGAAGACTTGTTCCTGAATTTAGAATAGCCTGGAAATTTCACTTCTTCATCAGTCTTCTCTGGCAGCATGAGATCCGGTCGTTCATAAGAATTCACTTCCTCTTCTTCTTTCTCATCCTCTATATTGTTCATCATACTGTTTGCCAATTGTCGAATAGAATTATGATTGGAGTGGTTAGAATCCACGGACTTGCGATGACCATCTTGGCGCACACGATGAACTTGCTTGTTTCTTGGCGGGTTTAATCCTCTGATCTTGACAGCGGAAGATTTCCTGTAAGATGCAGTTCTTGCATTAGGTGCTCGGAAACTCCGTTCTGACCCCACTGTAGCTGCATCTTCCAAATCTCCATCTTCTTCTATCAATTGATGGTGTGCTGACCTGCTTAGCTCCAGTGTGTTGCTAGAGGCAGTCTCCCAGATCATATTGTCAGACGCAGATGCATACTTGCTCAAAGAGTTTGTAGCTGGATCTCGCAGCGACCTCACTCGCTTGAGCTGCACTAACGTTCTTGACAGTGGAACATCCACTGAGTGGCGCCTCATGTCTGTCATTTTGAGTATATAAACCTTCCTCTTCCGACTTATCCAGCAGTAGTATATGATACTATGATTCAGCGTCGGTTCCTTCCTTGATTAGGACCGGTTTCATTTTATGTCTCAGGAACCTGCATCAAATCAGATACAAGAAGTCAAGAACCATAAGAATGCTGAAGTTTTCACTTTTCAGATCATCTCGATTTCCCCATGCAGAGCAATCAATGAGCACCCATTTTGGCAAAGCCAGATCCAAGATAAGCTAATACTTAAATAGTTAATACATTAGAAACACAACTTCAAGAAGTAACCTGGGGTAAATTTTCGTCATGGTTTAGATAGTATCCAAAGGCGCCCATGTTTTTGGGCCTACACGAATTAAATCCAGGGCCTCAAGACAGGGTGATCACCCAAAAAAGAAAGATTGGCTACTAACGACAATCTGTGGCGTATTCTTGTACTAGCATTTATATACGCAAGAACAAGAACAAGAACAAGAACATGCTAGCAAAGTGCAGAAACCCCAGCTTACAGTTTACAGATGTACAAGTCAAGGGGATAAAAAAATGGTTCCATTCTGCTTGAAGAAAAACACCGTTGTGGGAAGTAAAAGGGAATCAAAGAACCAGCCATCACTTCTCCTTTTTCACTGAAAGAAAAACATAAAGTAAAACAGTGCAAATAATCCGCACATTCTCCTTTTTCTAACTAACATGACCCTGGCCCCCCAAAAAAATTCAAAAAGCAAGTGCGGAGAAAACACATATGGGTCAAATCTTGGCCTTGTTGGCCTCCAACCATCTGTACTAAAAAAAATAGACTAGCTGCGCACATGCAAGTACCAAATGCCAATGGCCAGCAATCTAGCTTCAGTGACCCAAGGAAAATAGCTCTAAATCAAAGATGCACTAAATGCAGCCAAGACCACTCTCCAGGTGGGAATGTGAGATCATTGGAGAGTACAGATGGGCCAAATCTTGGCCCCATTTCATCCCCATCCAACATTAGAGATTTGGATAGAACATAAATCCTTCCTCCACTAATCTCAACAAACACAAGGCAACGCCACAGCGGCATCAGCAAGATATAACCCAAACAAAGAAAAAGCTCAAATCTTGCCCTACATTTCGCCCCGTAGCCGCGCATTGCAAGAACAAACAAGATCCGACACCAGATTAGAGCAGAGGAAACGCGCAGCGAGAAGCGGAAGGAGCCAAGGAAACAGGGCAGGCAAGGAGGGAACTGAGAAGGCCTCCTCACCCGCGGAGAAGCCTCGGCGCACGGCCTGCCGGAGATGAGGTCACGGAGGGAGGAGGCGGCGGCGGCTGCTGCGGCCGCGGGCACCCTCTTCAAGGCGGCGTGCAGCAGGTCTCACGCCCGCTGCGCTGGATAGACAGGGCAACGTGAGCTAGCTCAGTAGCTCTGGTACAATGCGCAGGATGGTGAGCTGAGCTGCGAGGCGAGCACGGTGAGCCCCTCAGCTCGGCTGGATTGGGAGAGCGAGACGGCGAGAGTGACCGAGCGAGAGGGGAGGCCGCGACCTGCGGTGACCCGGTGGCTGGCGGCGGCACACGACACTGCGGCTGTGTCCAGTGTGGTGGTGGTGGTGGTGGTGGTCATGTGCTCAGTGGCAGGAGCTGCAGCAAGCCGAGCAAAAGCGCAAGTTGGGGCGGGCAAAAACAAATGCAATGCAAATGCGCGATCCGTCCATCGAGGAGCACTGTGACTGTTACACTGGGCGTCTGGTCTGGGAGCAGCGGTGGGAGTGACTGGCGAGAGCATTTTCAATGGCCGGATAGTTGTTTGTTAGAGCAACCCCAGGAGCTCCTGGGTAATACTGTAGCAGATATAAAGGGGCTGATAGAGGGAAGGAATCTTTTAGAGGGTAGTGTAATTTATGAAGAAATTTTAGAGAGATGGATAAAGGGGGACGCTAATAGTGTTTTAGAGGGGAAATATAGAGGAGCTGCTGGAGTTGCTCTAAGCTATAAACAAATGTCATATCATCTATATATAGAATATAGCTAGTTTCTTTGATCGACTAGATACGCGGTGGGATTAACCAGCGAGAGCATTTTCAATGGCCAGATAGTTGTAGGTTAAAGCTATAAACAAGTGTCGT
Source organism: Raddia distichophylla (assembly GCA_005191435.1). NCBI lineage: Eukaryota > Viridiplantae > Streptophyta > Magnoliopsida > Poales > Poaceae > Raddia > Raddia distichophylla. The sequence goes on from SPJY01003379.1 coordinate 3,477,159, forward strand.
ATCATCGGTACATAGCATATAATCAGTTTATTCAATCAACTAGCTATAACATTGTCTATTATATTAAATATGGATCCACAAGCAATAGATAGTAATTGTATTGGAAACAGTTATAGACTAACTGTAAGTTAGTAGCTAGCACACCCTCCACATAAGCAAAAAACTGAGTTGAAATTCTTATATCTAGCTGACATGGCACCATTAGAGATGTTCTAAAAGGGCTCTGTGTGCCTCGGGACTGTTGTTGAGGTAAGAGCATCTAAACTCATCTTACTGTATCATTTTATCTGCAAAGTTAAAGACATGAAAACAATATAATAAGATAAATTAAGCCAAAACAAAAGAAAGAACAATAGATATAACGAAACTGTTTAAGATAGATAATTTTTTGGAGTGAAGTATAACTTGAGGTGAATTTTCAAAAGGATGAACAGAGGGGTAGAAAATAGTGTTTTACAGAACAGATTTCAAGGAGCCGATGGAGTAGCATGTATAATTTCAGTTTACTCTAGGTAAAATTAAAAGTTGAACTCTTTCTTTTTTTCACTTTTTGTCGTGAAACACTTTTAAAGCTCTAAAAAACAATATAAGACTTGTTTTAAAAAGCATATTCAAGAGCATTCGAAGTTCAACCTAACATCTAGTTTAGTCAGCTGAACAGAAAGTCGTCTTTGTCGGTGCAACATGCACCGAGATTTGCTCCCTCTATTTAATCAGTGGTGACTCGACGCATAGCGGGCGAGCAAGGCCCAAGGTGCCACGGGAGAGCACGCCATGTGGGCCCCACTTGGCAGGTACTCCTGAAAGGAAGGGGGAAGCTTATCATAGAAGACCCATCTCCACTCAGCATGTCGGAGGCATTAAATGCGGCAATGCGGCGTGGGAGGCAGAAGATAATGATTATGGTCACTTTGGTTCTGGCCAAAACACTGTAGCGGTCATTCCGCCACTGTGCTGCCGCAGGTCTGACCGGGATCGGTTTTAGGCGCGTACACACTCGGTGATAGGCGGGAGAAGGTGAAGAAATCGGCGTCAGCAGCGGAGGGAAGCGTGATGCACAGTGATATGACCCAATTAATGTACCCTCTCTCTCGGCCGTCCTAGGCAATATAAAAAGGGGAAAGGGGATCCAAGTGCGAGAGGGGGGTTGGATCCCTGATTCACACAAACTTTGTACGTTTCTAGCAAGAGCGCACACACCTTCAAACCCAAGAAATCAAGCACAAGCAGAAGTAGGACTGTTACCCACCTTGGCGGTCCGAACCTGGGTACATCCGGAGTCCCCTTGCGCGTGCTCGATCAAACAATCTAGTTAGCGAAAATCTCCCTATAGACAAACACAGTTTACAAAAATCTGTCAGGTGAAAAACCAACGACAATCTTATTTATTCCTAGTGGAAACCCGATCAATTGGAAAGTTTTGTCTACCGAAACATCCAATCTAATTATCTCGAGAGACTTTTTTGTCATGTATTGATGACTCTGAAGATAGGTTGGGATCTTGAATTAGGTCCCAAAATAAGCTCTAAATGTACATTGCAAATTTGTAATCCCTCCAATATTGTACCCAATATCTTTCCACTTTAAACCTGAGCATTACTCTTTTTTTCCCCTGCCTCACCCGAGCCCCTAGCCGTTAAACACCCTGTGATATTAACCTTGGATTCCTTTTAAACACGATTAAAAACCTTTAACCCAAATGAACTCAAACCGAGGCACATCTCAATCAAAACCAATCTAGCTTAACTCTTTGACGTTGGCTACCCTACCCTCCCCTCCTCTCCCCAACCAAACACACCCTCAAACCGAGGCCTTGAAAAAAAAAAACAATCTAGAACGAGTAGGAGTGTGGCAATCGAGCAACAAAACGCTCCATGGTCAACGAGTTTCCAGCAGCATGCAATGAGCCTACGCACGAGAGTTAAAAAAAAAACCAAGCGCTCATGCCACCCGTGTCAAAACTCAAAACGCACGCGCGACGAGAGAGAGAGAGAGAGAGGGAGAGAGACGTAAATGGAGCTGCAGGAAATTTTCTTCGATTCGCGCGACGAGAGAGAGAGGAGAGCCGGGAGGGGAAGGCCTGGGTGTGCGCATCAGCAGCGGGACGGGAAAGGCTAGAGGAGGGAGGGAGATAGATAGGGGCATGTAGATTGATTGGCCTGGGCGGTTGCGTCAATCACCGGGCGTCCAATCCACGGCCCGGCCCGGCCCGGCCTTCGGTGCTCACCCTGCGCTCCCGGAAAAGTCATGGCACTTTTTTGACCGGAATGCATGCCTCTCCTCCCGTTTCCTGTATTCTTCTTGAAAAGCTACGCATCATTCCGTGATTCTATATATTTCTATATTACACGTTCAGCTCGATTCTATGCGGTAAACATGGACTTGTTTATTACTGGAACATCCCCGTCAGCCTCTCTATCCCGCTCTAAAACATTATTCATGTGTGTATGAATAGTGTTTTAGGAGGTGAGATAGAGAAATTATTGGAGATGCTCAGAGCATCTCGGTAGTTCTTCTATTGCAAACCCTAAAACTCAGAGCATATGTCTTCAATTGACCTACTGCTTGGCTTCATCTCCTACTGAGTTTTAGTGTTCTGTGTTTGTGTGATGTACTGTTGTTACAGTGTTAGTGTGTTATTGTTACCTGTTGCCATGGTGGGCTGTTTATGTGCTGTACGCCTGCACTGCTGTTACCTGTTGCCTTGGTGTTGGACTTGTTAAGTACTTAAGTTGTTAGGCTGTTAGACTAATATGCAGGAGAGCTGCAAAACTAATTGATGTTGACTTGTTGGATCTAAATAGTTGCTGTGATTCTCTGCATTTTGTATTTTTTTTTTAGAAAAACGCTAAATGTCTTACCGTCGCTATAGCACGTCTTAGCGTTTCTGGGAGGCCTTCGCTTAGTGTTTAGCGCGCTATTTAAAACACTGAAGTTAACTGAATGAACTATTTAAACACGCTGTCTACAAGAAAAGTTCTCTACACCACGTGGCGTATCGCATACCTGACTTGAAATACGGAATCAAATCTTTTACGAAAGCTACATGAAATTGTTTTGTTTCATGTAAAAGTCATACAAAATTGCGTGCGTGCGTTCGGACTTCGGAGAAAGGAGCAAGGGTTTGCCCTTCATCGCCATCGATCGCTTCTCCCTTGGTCCCATGCATGCATCATTCTAGCTACCCTACCTGGCCACCACATTTGAAACATGCATGACTTCGTATAATGTATGCTATACGAAGTTATTACGATAGACAAACACAGTTTACAAAAATCTGTCAGGTGAAAAACCAACGACAATCTTATTTATTCCTAGTGCTAACTATGGGATTAATCCAGACGCACTACGATCCAACGCACGATCCATGCGCGCACCACGATCCAACGGCCAACCGCGGCGCCTGCGCGTTTGGCCGGCGCGCAGGCGCCTGCGAAATAGCACGGCCGTATTTCTATTACACGTTCAGCTCGATTTTATGCGGTAAACACGGACTTGTTTATTACTGGCATTAGAGCATCCCCGATAGTTCTTCTGTTGCAAACCCTAAACACTATTTATGTATGCATGAATGGTGTTTTAATGATGGGATAGAGTGCCGGTTGGGGATGCTCACCATGGATCGATGCCCATAATATTTTTTACTAACCTGTTCTAATACTCTATTATTTATTCACTGTTCAATCGTTATCCTTTTTTTATATAATATCTACGTTTTCTCCCGTATATAAATTTTACTCGTAATCTCATTACTATAGTATTGTGGCCATATACAATATTGAATTTTTGGCTAGCATTGAACATGTTCAGCATGTTCCGAGTAGCTGAGCTAAATGAATAATAAGTTGACTGAACTAAAGTTAGTTGAGTGCGAAGCTAAATAAATAAGTTAACTGAATGAAAAAAAATTAAACATGCTGGCTATAAGAAACGTCCTGTACACCACGTGGCGTATCGCATACCTGACTTGAAATACGGGATCAAATCTTTTACCAAAGCTACATGAAAATTGTTTTGTTTCATGTAAAAGTCATTCAAAATTGCGTTCGTGCGTGTGTTCGGACTTCGGACAGGGGAGGAAGGGTTGGCCCTTCATCGCCATCGATCGCTTCTCCCTTGGTCCCATGCATCATTCTGGCCACCACATTTGAAACATGCATGATCCTTGCTAGCTAGAGATGGTTTACTACTGCATGTATACACACAAGACACAACCACTGTGCCATGATGTTTCATTGGTTCGTGTATGATTAGCCAAGCTGGAGCCTGATTAACAGCTAACCCACATAGGCTACAGGCTAATCTGCTCCTGTGTGGCTGTGTCTGTCCATCCTCTAGTGTTTTTGACCCTGAAGGAAAAAAAAAAAAAACCATGCCTGCACAGGACACTGCGTGTGCATGAACACCAGGAGACAGCTGTGCTCTCTTAACCATAATCTGCTGCCATAAACCTGCTTTACTTTGCTCTCTGTTCTTACAAATTAATTAACTAATAAGGTTTCCACTTTGCAAACCTGAGCCCACATGCAATCACTCCCATCCCCCAAGCAATGTACACATCGATGGCTGCGTCTTGTCACGTGCCAAAAGGCTCTCAAAAGATTCTCCTTTCTGTTTTTCTGATGAGACGAGTATGGATATATACATTGTACAGTATTAGTCTACTGTTTCTGGTACAGTGTCTTGTTCTGACTAAACCAGCTGCCTGTTAACCCCTGTTGATTTGTTTGGTTTGGGTAGAATGGTAAAAATCACTTCATGGTTCGAGGAATTGGTCCATTGTTACCTCATGTATGTAACATCGTGCTAGAAGCGCGCTGAAGTAATACCTCTCTCATACCTCTACGATATCTATATGATACATCTATAATGTCTTTATGATACCTCTATGATATTTGTTTATTTGAATGGGTGTTACATAGGTATATATCATGATACCTGATTGAATTCAGATGATACTTATGCGATACTTTTTTTACTTTGATACCTGCTTTTTGAACGAATGTTAAAATGATAGTTGTGCCAAACCGTTAATATCTAAAACTTGTAGAATATCAACAGTTGATAAATCCTTTAATAAATTAAAAAACGACTCTAAATCCAAGTGGATGCAAAACGCAGAAGATCGGTGCTTCGTGCTTTGCAAAACTCTTGCTTGCGCCGACGTGAAACACATGTTGCATGTGCGTACCTAAAAAACGTTATACATGTGAGCCGACGGATTGCTGAATGTGCCCATCCATATAAAACGCATGTTCTTTTTTATCGTTCGGCGATACCGTTCGATGACTCAAAACGTGAGAGCATTGCATAGCTCCACCCAGTTCAAGACACCGGACACATGAATTTGTGATCTCAGTGACATTTTTCCTATTTAATATTGATTTTTCCTGTATTTTCTCAAGTGGTTTGCCCGTTTCCCCCTTGTCATGGCTTCTCTCCTCTTCCTACGTGCGTCTCGCGACGGGGTCGGGGCAGGATGGCCAGCATCAGGTGGCGGCATCGGCATGGGGCTGAGGTAGCGGCGCTAGAATGAGAGGCAAAATAGTCGTCACAGTGGGAAAGTAGGGTAAATTGGAAAAAAAAAAACAGGAATAACGACACTGAGATCACAAATTCGTTTGTCTAGTGTCATACACGTCAAGTTAGTGAAACTTAATGTCATTTTAAATGACTTTGTCGAGTTGAGTGTTAGAGAGGTCAATATTCCATTCAGAGCACAGTCTCTCAAGATTAGGTAGCATTGCATTAGACAGTTACAGAGGACATAGATTTACACGATCCCACTGCAAACTATTCTTAGGTGGAGGATGGGCGGGGCCCAGCCCAGCTGACCGAACAGCAGTGATCGAGGGACGAGGCTCCCACCCTCCCGGAGCGCGCATCCTCTGCCGTAACAGCAGAGTGCCGTTATGCCGCTGACATTTGGAGCTCATATGAGCCCCACCATCCTCTGGGCCCACATGCAATGTCTCAACAATACTATGCCGTTAAGTATACAACGGCAAAGGATCCAGAGTCCACCCTCCCCTCCGGAAAAAAAATTCTATGAGGCCCGTCCCCACAGCAAGCCTCATGCGACCCGTCTCCATCTCGTGACACGTGTCCCATAAAAATCATGGTCGTTGCTTCCTTCCTCCATTCCCCTTGATTGTGTTTCCTTCCTCCGTTCCCCTCGCCTCCGCCTCCCCCGACCCTCCTCGTCGCCTCCGCCTCCTCCTCGACGCCTCCTCCCCCAACCCGTCTCGTCGCCGTTGGCTCCGACATCCGCCTCATCGCTGCCTTCACCTCTTACTCTCCCGTCGATGCCTCCCTCGTCGCCGCCTAAGCCACCGGCTCCAACCTCCGCCTCGTCGCCCGCGGCGGAGGTGTCAACCCCTTCCAGGCTTCCATGGCAATGGTACCGTCGGCGGCGATGTCCGTGGCGGGGGCGGCCGTCGGCGGCAGGGGAGACTAGCAGCGGCGAGGTCCGTGGCGGGGGCGGCTGTTGGTTGGGAGCACCGTGGTGGGGGAGGCCGGCGGCGGCGAGGCGCGATTTGGGGTAGGGGAGGAGGAGGCGAAGCAATTTGGGGCGAGTCCGTGCGGCGAGACTGTGAGTAGGCTGGTGCAGGAGAGGCTTTGAGATTAGAGTGAGTGACAGGTGTCGACCATCCAAATTGGTCCGCACCGGAGGAGCTATGCGGCCCATCCGCGTAGAATTTTCTTCCAACGGCAAAGGATCCAGAGTCCACCCTCCCCTCCCTCGTCTGCGCCGCGCGTCGCCATCCGCGGCGGGTGGGAGCCGGTGAGCAGCAGAGCTCCGCGTCTCTCGCCTCGGATCCTCGAGCGGCGAGTCGGCGACCCGCAGCCACATGCCGCGGCGGCGGCAATCATGCACGCACGCACGGCCGACCATGCGTCGACGAAGACACAGGATTAACAAAACCTCTAGCTGAAACGCTCCCGGGCGGCGAGCTGCCCCCTAGCTCGCCCGGCTCGATCTCTCTCGTCTGTCGCAGCGTGTCGCCCTCGCTCCCTGAGCCCTAGCTATCTCCCTCGTGCGTGCTCAATGGACGAACCTCCCTGGCTCTCGCGCATGGATCAGTAATTTGCCATAGCCTATAACTTGAAAGCTTGAGATATCTTAAAAAGAAGGTTAAAAAATTTGAAGGATATATAAAAAATATCTTTTTTTAAAAAAAAGCCACTAAAGTTTTGAAGAAATGACTACAGAGTTCATCTCGCATAGCTGGTAAAAAATAAAAGAAAAATTCAATAGCAGTATTTAAGTTTAATTTAAGTGAATCATGTAGGTTCTCAAACAGGTGGATTTGAGCCTAATCCAGGACATCTTCAATAGCCATCCCATTTTTCTCTACAACCTTATCACTATTGTATCTATCAATATCAGTTTTTCAACACTTCCTAGCATCAGTTCCCATCCATTTCTTATATTGATTCTCTCGAACCCTGCTAGACAATCACTTTTGACCTACCTATTTTTCAACCCAACCCAACCGTCACCTTATTTTATTACGGCAATAAGGTTGGTGGGAAATGGGGATTATTGGAGATGCTCGCTTGCCTATGTGAGCTCCCAGAAAACAACCGAGACAATTATAGTGTAGCATACTAAAGATCCTGATTAATCCACGATTGATCTTTAATCGGTAGTCCTCTGCTTATGGATTAGTTCCAATTACATCCGATTAATAAATCCCTCTATGCCCAGTAACGGTTATCTATGAGTTCCAATTAGATCTGATTAATACATGAATTAATCTCGTCTAATTGCTAATCCTTACCTCACTGATTAATTAGCGATTTATTGAACCTCGAGCATATCACAGTTCACAGACCATGAAGCTATTGCCCTTGCTCCTCTCCGAAGCTGCCTTTTCTTTTCTTTTTCTTTTTTTGAAAATAGAAGCTTCCTATCTGGATTGACATGTACTGACAAACCAAAAGTAAGTCGAGCCTTAGAGCATCCCAGCACAGCCTGTGTTAGCAGCCTGCATCAGCCAGCAATCTGCATGCAGTTTGAATCCGCAGCACAGCCTGAGTCTGCATGCAGTTTGAATCTGCAGCGCGCGCCAGCGAAGCTATAGTGATTTATGGGATGTGCTGGGATGCTCTTATCGCTTGCTACAGTACCCAGGTAGGGCGTTCGTCACGCGATTTAGTTCTCGCGGATTCGTTCGTCGTCCTCGTCGCCGATGGCCCTCGGGCTGCCGACGGTGGGGATTGACGCCGGATCCGAGGGGTTTAGTGCATAGGTTTGCTAGATCTAGAGTATAAATAGCCAATATAGGCACTCCGGTGGTGGAGCGCTCAAGCTGGACGGTGCGGCGACTCTGTGCGTTTTGCAGAGGGGGGTGCCGGCGACCCTTCTTCTTGTGTTCCGAGCTGGAGGTGGCCATCTAGTAAGACTTCAGCAACGTCTTCTTCCGGAGCTGTGGCGTGAAGGCAAGATATACTCCTCATCTGGTGAGAAGTAGGGAGTTGAGGAAGGGGAAGAGTTTTGGGTTGGATCTGAGCAGGTTTGGGTGATGATGGGTTCTTCGTTGATGATGGTTGCCTGCGTAGGCATCCCGTTGATCTCCTCTTCGTTTCTGGCCTCGACGGACATCAGTGCTACCTCGACTACTATTGAATTTGTTCTTCGTTTCCGTCATCGTTTGGCGTACAGGCCGACGAGGAGAAGCTCTACGGCGGTGTCTTGCCTGGCTTTCGTTCTCAACTATTTCGATCAGAGCTTAGCTGCTAGAGTCATGTTACTTGCAATCTGGGCTTTGACGATTTTGTATGCTGTTCTTTCGCAAGACATAGCCTTGTGGTATGTTGCTCGACTTATCTGTGAAATCTGGATCCTTTCTCAAAAAAAAAAAAAGTAAGCCCAGCCCAGCCCTGAGAGGCTCACAGGCACAGCCACTAGCCAGCGGGCCACCACTCTCTCTCCCTCATCCATAAGCAGGCCGCCCCAGCCTTTTAAGATGGAAAAGGCCCAGTAACTCTCCATCCAAGCCCACCAATCATATCAATCAGCCCCACGAATCACGAGGTAACTGGCAACCCCCAAGCCCCAAGTCCAACCGGCTCGTAAAACCTAAAACCCCGCGGAGCCCAGGACGCGGCCGCCGGCGGAGGAGGCGTCCATGGCGGCGGCGGGGCCGGGGAACGGCGGCGGCGCGCCAGAGACCACAGGGACGATGGCGAGTTCCGGGTCCGGGCCGCGCGAATCCGCCAACGTCATGTCGCGGGAGGACTGCGTCGCCGGCATCCGGTCGGCCCTCAAACGTACGTCCGCCCGCCCGCCGCCCGCGCGGCGCCGTCCTTTCCTTCTGTGGAACTCCACGAACTGACTTTGCGCCGTGGGCTTTGATACATAGATCCGATGGTGCGGTTCCTAAAGGAGCGAATGGAGAAGGCTGGGTGCCCCGTGTTCCCGGGGCTGATCCAGGCGACGACCTGCTCCTCTGCCGGGGGCTACGCCCCCCGGGTTGGGGTATGATTCTCTTTTATTTCTTCTTTTGACCCTCCCCACATTAAAAGTTTTTTGCCACTGATAGGAGCTCTCAGAAATTATGATGCCAGTTTGCATCGCGCTGTGTCTTCTAAGCTATGAAGTTGCAATTACACGAGCTAGGAAGTTGCAATTACACGAAAAGTGGACAGTGCTGGTTTCTGTTGCCTTGTCGTCCAGATTAGTTGGGCAAGATTTGCCATAAGTTCATAAAAGCTTAGGTAGATTGTCATGCCGGATTTATAAGTTGCTATCACATTGGGTCACGGTATGTAGAATCTTCAGTATGTGGGCTTCATGACATTATTATCCAATGAATTGTTTTTCTTTTACAAGCAAGTAATCAGTCACATTCTACGTTTACCTGAGACCAAACTCTGTTTGTTTCTAGTACCTAAGCTAGTGCAATTGTGACATATATTAATTCTTTTCTTGATTGGCCCTACATATTTGCTCATTGCTTCAATTTTAAATCAAATGCCAAAGAGAACAACCCTGACTTCCCAATTGCTTATGTCCAGGTAATAGTTTGCTGCAACCACATGCAAAATCAAGATGAGATAAATCAAGTCATAATTCATGAATTGATACATGCTTATGATGACTGTGTTGGCAAGAACCTGGACTGGAAGAACTGTGGTCACCATGCTTGCTCTGAGGTAACAAAGTACCTACCATGTGTTTTTAGCAAATAAAGTAGTACTTATCATGTAAACTGGAGTTATTGGGCATGTTCCTGTCAGCACTTAAAGTTACACCCAGTGGTGAGTTATATCAATAATTGACTTACTGCACGTTTTTCTATCCTTAGATTCGAGCTAACCACCTGAGTGGTGATTGCCATTACAAACGTGAACTGTTGCGTGGTTTCATGAAAATAAGGGGGCATGGACAAGTAAGTTTTTTTGCTGTCTTGCTATTGAACTCGTGCTCATGAGGCCTTAATTCGTTGCTATGTGAAACCTAATGTTGTCTCGGTATTATCTTTTTGAGATTTGTTCTGACCTTCCAGCCTGAGTACTTACAGCTGATCAGTGTGTTCCTAGTTTTGAAAAATTGCTAACTGTTTTTTATGTATGCTGTGGCATTTTCTGCATTTGTGAAGGAATGTGTCAAAAGGAGGGCTCTGATGTCTGTCAAGGCAAATCCCTACTGCTCGGAGACAGCTGCAAAAGATGCAATTGAGGCTGTGTGGGATGTATGTTACAATGACACGCGCCCATTTGATAGGGCTCCATGAAGTATGTTACTGACAGTAATAATTGAACCAAGTTAGCACACACGGACACACCTACTGTGATAGTTTCGTTTCCCTTTTAAAAATTCCAATTTGTTCTGCACACACTCCCAACAAATTCCAGAAATTTTGTGCTAGATCAAAACCGTGTTTGTCATCTTGTGAGCCGATGAACAATGTAACAAATTATTTCACATAATTATTTTACATGGCATAAGTTTTGGTTAAACTGATTTTGTATGACATATTGTGATAATGTTAAATTACCTCACAGAAAAATGTGCTGCCACACTGCCACGCCTAAGGCCTTGTACAATTCAGCTTATTGTAGCGTAGCGTAGCGTTTCAGTAAAATTTGAAAGTTTTTAAACAGAGGTTTAAATGTTATTAAAAAATAATTAAAAAATATTTTTAGAATGTTTAAGAGGACTACTAAAAACATGAGAAAAATCATTACAAGGTATTACACCAAATAGGCTATATAAAAAAGATAAATTTTGTTGAAACGCTATGCTATGTTAAGCTGAAATGTGCAAGGCCTAAATCTCTAATAGGAAAATGTTGACGAAGGTGTCATCCGCTTTTGTTTCGTTTTTCCTTTTTGAAATTCAAACCCTGTGGAAGACTTAGTCAATTTCCAGCCAGTTATTTAGCCAAGAACATTAAATTTTATTTTTTGGCTCAACAACACTCTGGGCCCAATTTGAACTATTTACAATATCGCACCGTACGTCAGCTACCAAACTACAACTACCATCTACATAATCACTGCTATCGACTACCATCTACATAATCACTGCTATCGAAAAACTTCCTCCAATCCTTACAAACACGACAGTACAATTTTTGAAAACATGACACACTAGTATGGTCTTTAAAATACAATTTTGATAACTAATTATCGTTGTAATATATTTATAAAATCTAAAAAATATTATTATTATGGAAGCGTTTTTTAGATTAATCTATATGCATCATTTTCATGGACCCAATCTAAATAGTTAAAAAGATGTCCATGCAAAAAGTTTTAAAACTTTGATTTAGCACGTGTTCAAAATGTCATGTTTTGCGAACTTGACATAGCAATACATCAACACAAAAATGGGTATTAAACTATTAATATTGTGGATGTAGATTTCAAGAGTTTACCAAATCTTCTCACTTGAAAACTCCATTGCTAATTTGCTATGTCATTAATTACCCCACAAAATATAGCGCGCGCCCACATTTCAAGATTCAAACTAAGATTAACCAGGAATTTCTCTACCAATACGTAGGTTTTGTGATACAGAAATAACATAATTGGATTTGTATTTGAAAGTATTTTATAATGATCACAATTTTGTTATAATGAACGATATGTTATAAGTAGCATAAGAGAAATTAAGCATCAAGTATAATTTTGAAGACCATGCCTACTAAGTACCAAAGGAGCGGAGCTAGACAAAACATGATATGGGTTCACTCATGCACTGATTGATTGAACTACCTTATCGGGTGCACAACTATTAGACTTTGGGGGTGCACATATGAGTTAATCCTTACTACGGAGCAAATCTTTCTTGTATCCGGGTTTCCGTGCACCACCATATTTGAACCTGAGGACCATATTTGAACCTAGGTCCGTCTCTGTCAAAGGGGCAGCCATCAACAAATGGAATACAGCAAATGTGGCCCCAGGCATGGTGAGCTTGAGAGATGATCTAGGTTTCGATCGAGAGGGATGATCTAGGGATGCATAATCATTTTTTTTCCTTGACAAGGGAGAGGCATGATCTTGAATATCGCCAACGTACATGTATCCCATGTTGAACATGCTCATGCTAATTAAGCAGATCTCTCTTTAAGATTCTGACACGGCAAATGACGACAGTATCATGTTATTTATACTCGACGATCTTGATCGCTATCAGGTCAATACTTTTGCAAAGCGTGAGGCCGAGATTAAAGCATCCATAGACCATAGGCAACAGCACTACCACCGCTTTGTGCTTCAGATGAAGACAGATCGACAAGCTTGAGCATGTCTGATCCAAGTAGAAATATACGAAGCTATCGACCATAGCCACCCGATGATAGTACATTCATCAGCGGCGACGCCGGTCACGAACGACGCATCCCAAAATGCCTGTGCCTGTGATGACAGACAGGAAGGGAAAGACAGAAAAGAACAGAACAGCATCAAGGTATGATCCACTTATCTATATATCACTGTCAAGCTAGCTGCTTTCGCGAACAATCAGGGTACTTAAAGCAGCGGCAGTAGCTAGGTCGATAATTAAGCCCTGCCTCTTTTTCAGCCTCAAAACTGTCAATCTCAAGAGGCCGCTGCTGGGCTACTCTACTTCGCTAGTGAAACGATCGGCCAATGGACACTGCAGAAATTTTCTATTCTTCAGACGCATAACACAATAACACATACACACTGACGCTGACACGCACACTAGCATGGCGAATCTTGAGCATATCCAAGCGGCCTACGACCCAGAGGCCACGAGGCTACTGAAGAAGCTAGAACATACGGTGCTAATTAATCAAACGAACTAATTAAGCAAGGAAGATCCAACAAAAACTGAAGGTGGTGAAGAAAGACCCAGAAAACAAAAAAAAAAAGCAGTAGCTGAGATTAAAGATAGGAACTGATGTTGAGAAACTTTCGTTTTGATGTAATTTTGAATGGGGGCTGTGTTCTAGTTGCTATGGTTAGTTGTCTGATGGGCAGTAACAGTCGTTGTGAAACTGGAAGTGAGTAGAAGAATGGTCTGTTTGACAAAAACTTGTAGTACTCTGTTTGTTTCCGTTGTCTATGATAATGGAAATGGGGTAGAAATCCCTTTTTGAAAAAAAAAGTTATCTTACCCAGGCTTCACCTTTTTGTGAGTAGTACTTGCACCGGCTAGTTAATCTCGGCTTCGGAATTCGGGGCCCGACAATTAGTTAGCGCCATGTGGCTCGCCCGGCCTGGCCTGTGCCCTGTGGGCGAGTGGAGCTCACATGAGAGGCACCATTAAACTAGCTCATCAGCTCTCGGCCCCAGAAAGCCAAGGCAAGCCGCGAGCTTAATTAAACAAGGCTTATTAACGAGCTCAGCTCAGAGGCTACGGACTCTTCCCCATGGGATGCGTTGCGGCCGCGAAGACCAAGGCCGAGGAGGGGGGACAAGACGGAGGTATTAAAACTCAAATCTCCATGTCCTTTGACCTTGCGAGCTGACAAGCTCAGATGCGCTTGACTGCCTGAGCCTTCTTGCTATATATATACATGTATTTTCATTTCATACACTAATGCGTGAGGTTGGTAATTTAATTAGGTGAGAGCTAAGCTAGCGCAGGCGAGGAGGGAGCGAGAAAGCATCAGCATGAGCTTACTTGGGGTTGTGAAGGTGGTTGCGCTGGTGTTCATGGTGCTCGTCAGCTCGCCGCTTCATCAGCAAGAAGTGATCAGTGTTGGTAAGATAATCCAGATCATCCATTCATCCCCGCTGGTATTAGCTAAGTTGCTTCTTCAGTCTCGATGTCAAGTGTTCATTGATCACTGCGTTCATCTGAGACCATTTTATTCTTTCTGCTGTCTTGGACTGAGCAGGCGCCATTAGGCTGCATGACAGAAGGCAGCACGCGGAGCAGTGGGCGGAGGAGAGGGAGCAGGTGAGGTCGTTCATGACCATGGACTACTCCGGCGTGCGGCGGCGCATGCCCAAGCACAACTGATGAGCTGATAATCTCGCCGGCCATTAGATAGCACCCATCAATCGGATCCTGATAGCTTCGACACTCTCCTTCAGGCTCCGGCAGCGATGATCTGTTCGAGCGTCATCAGTCATGCATGGCAGGAGAAGTTGATCGATCCATCCTGTGCTTAGGCTTAGCTTCTTTCTTTCTTTCTTCAGTAACGTGTATCTATATATGCGTCCAGCGTGCACATACATGCGCGCAAATTTTGCCCCCCTGACCAAATGTTGTTATTATTACTAGGGTATATATACCAGGTTATATATATAGTACTACTGCTAATGCTTACTTCTCGTTGCATTTTTGTAAGAAGGTTGTCAAGGTCTTGTAGTTTTGCTTTGGTAGGGCTTATGCTTCTTTAGTCGAAGTACTAGCAGGCAGCCTGTAATTTCAGACATTGGAGCGCTTTCGTACTCAACATGCCGACCATAATGGAAGAAGTACACCGAAGGAGCATTTGCTATATACTTTTAACTTGGCTGTTTGCCTGTTTGATAAGCTTGTTCTTCATGTGCCTTTCTGATCGCTGATGTTATTGATCGAGCCCTTTCCTTTGTTCATAAATTCATAACCCTTGAGTTCATGCTCCATCAATTTTCGTAAGTCATAGCCATTGTAATGAGTGAATGTTCCATGCACAAATCAAGGCAAATATGGTTATCACACTTTTGCCACATAATACTTTTTAACTTCTGTTTGGAAGACACCATGTAGGCAAATGTTGTGTGCGCCATGAAAGTTGTTACATTGACATCCGTATGGCTAGCTAGCGTTTTCGCTTTGTTGAGTTTTGTGCACCGTCTTACATTATGTACATATGATGAAGTTTGAACAGCATGAGCGCGTGCGCTCTTCTACCAAGAGGCGTCAGTGAGATGGGAGGTGGATAAATAGTGACCCTCCTCTGTGGCGACGAAACTAATATGTTGAAATTGGCTATTTTCTGTTAATTCAATGATTAGATACGATTCTAATTAATGATTAGATATACAGAAATGAGGGCTACTACGGACTGTATACCATTGTAACAGTGTAGATGTTTCACATGAAACACCGTGGAATATCACTAAACATAAATGTAAGACCATAATGTATAAAAATATCATCGACAACAGAATATCATGAAACATGTTATGTCAACTATTTTGGCATGATGATAACAATGACCATTTAGGAGAAAGTCAATCCCGCATGTACATGTGGCTCCATATATGTCCCTAACTGTGGCATGTGTCTCAAGATTTGTGCTCAGGCCACACAACCCACATGTGTTATTTCACAAAAAAGGAACCCAAAAATTTTGAAAGAATGATCAGATCTTTCTTCTTCCGCCTCTCTTCCGGCGACCACCGCGGCTCCGGCTTGCAACCATGGTGGTGTTGGATGGAGCCGCGCCGGCCATCACCGAGCTACCGCTGCAAGCCTCGTCGTCCCAACCGCCATGGCCGAGCTGCAGTGGTCGCCGGCGCCGTCATCGACCGGTGCCAGCTGGTTTGCAGATAGGGGAAGAGGGGGGTAAGAAGAAGAACCCGATTGTTTTTTCAGAAATGTTCAGGGGACTTTTTTTTAAACAAAATAACCAAATGAGGGTTGTGCTGGTCTAACCACAAATTTCAATGCAAATCCAATAGTCGTGAACATATGTACAGAACCGCATGTAGGTGGAAAAAATCCAGATCAACCATTCAGTGTTCCATTTCAGACTCACTCGCTATCTAGCTTTGATTTTTTTCCCCTGAAAACTCACCTGTCGAGTGTCCAGAGATGCGAACGCTTCATTAATCATCCAGCGTTTCAAAAGAAAAAAAGAACAGTTCTACTCTACCTCTTGGCACTTTAATCTAGACCATTCATTACTAGCCTAACTGTTGTCATTATATGGTACTCCCTCTTAATACCTTTTAGTTTCTCTCAAAGGAACTAGTACATATGAGGGCTAATTTGTGTTTCCTCTTCTCTTTGTCTCTTCCCTCACTCCTAATACTTGCATCTTCCAAGAACTGTTCTTAGAGTAGGTGGTAATGATGGTTGTGAAGTCCACCATCCGGGTTTAAACAGGGGGATAAATAACTCGGGTCTCATTTTGAGAGTATGTTATATGGAGTATATGAGACCAAATCGTCGCATCCCCACAATACTCCTAAAAAACATTTGCATCTTCGAGTCACTGAATCCCCTACTAAAAAACAATTGCATCTTCAACTCTAGACGGCCACACCGGCAGGAACTGCACCGCCCAAGAATATCAAAAAATCCTTTAAAAACTTTAATTAGTCATCC
The DNA here is from genome assembly GCA_005191435.1 of Raddia distichophylla. Taxonomy (NCBI): domain Eukaryota; kingdom Viridiplantae; phylum Streptophyta; class Magnoliopsida; order Poales; family Poaceae; genus Raddia; species Raddia distichophylla. Next base: position 3,493,909 of record SPJY01003379.1, read on the forward strand.
AATTCTACAATTTTTCTTGTTGGGCAAAAATTGGTTTTGCTAAATAGCATTCGCTTGTTTTTCGAGGTTTAGGTAGACAACTATTTTTTGAGTTAGTCTATATTGTTTTTCCACTTTAGTGACTGTTTTTCTACTTCAATGACTGCTTTTCCAATTTCATAGTGGATATTTATTTTTTATTGGAAAAAGCTTGTATACATTGTTTACATTATTTTTTTTAAAAAATTTTGTTGTTCAACTAGTTTGTGGTTGTTCTTGGATAGAAATATTATTTGTAAGTTTTTAGGTTAATTACGTTAGAATATTTTGTTTAACCTCTAGAATTTTTAAAAGAAAAATGTACCGTAGCCCCCGAAACTTGTAGTAAATTGCACGAAATTCTCTAAACTTTGAAATTGTCTTTTCCACTTTTAAAATTTGTTGCCGTTAGCACTATTGTTCTTAATCAGTTAATCATCCGTTAAAATATCGTTAAATATATACTGAGACGGCGCCATTGCTCCGCAGTTTCGCCGTGCTACTCAACCCAAGAAAGGGAGAAAAAAGAGGGTTTCATCGATCAAAAGCAAGGATCGCATGGATCACCTGGGGCTTCGTGGAGCTACTGCAGGAGGCCAGCAGAACGGTGGTTAGGCTTTTGACCACCGGTTTAATCTTGACCTGAATCCGGCATGGCTGCTTCGGGGACGTTGCCTTTTCAGAACTGTTCAGGCGTAAAATACAGTGCTCCGGCATTGTCGCTTTTGCACTTGCAACTTGCCAGCCACGGCGCCGGACGCGGCCAGGAAGGAGGGGAGAGTTTGGGTGTACATGGCCGGTGACACTGGTTCATACGATTTTTCAAGAGAATTTCCCATGCCTTTTTAGCTTACGACAGTACATCACTGTTTTTTCAACCCAAATGTTTTGGTCTGTAGCCGTAGTTTTTTCAAAATGGCAGCCCACTTGTCATAATACAAAGCCTACTTGCGAAGTCATAGAGTGAAGCGTAGAGAGTGGAATCGATACAAAAGTAAAAGAAAGAATGCAACCCACAATCGAAATTGGCCTTATCTGTTTTGTGCTACTCTTCACGGTAGGCTCCGAGCAGTGATAAGAAAGAATACAACCCACGATCGAAATTGGCCTTATCTGTTTTGTCCTACTCTTCACGGTAAGCAACAAGCAGTGATAGATATGTTGGCGAAAAATCCATCCCAGCACTAATGCAGTTCCAATAACCCCATCTCTTGCACATTTTCGTTTAGAAAAACCATCGTCTTTGCCAACGGCGAGCACTGCACCGTCGTTGCATTGTACTCCCTACGTTTCAAATTGTAGATGACTGTTGACTTTTGGATATTCTATTTGACCATTCATATTATTCAAAAAATATATGTAAATATTATTTACTTTTTTATGATTTGTTTTATGATTAAACTTACTTTAAGCATGACTTACATTTTTTCATGTTTGCACTAATTTTTTTAATAAGACGAATGGTCAAAAGGCGTGTCCAAAAGTCAATAGTGAACTACAATTTGGAACGAAGGGAGTAGCTCACTTGCGTCTAGCCATGGTTAAACTTCGTGGTGTGGTGAGTATAGATGGCCATACGGACCGGCCCGGCATGGCCCACGGGTTGAGACAAGGGCACAGGCACGGCTTGAAGGGAGGTCGTGCCGTGCCAGTCGGCCCAAGGCACGGCGGGCCCATTGGGCCATCTGCACTAAATAGAGAATAGGAGGTAAAAATGTTGGCACTAAGCTTTAAACCTGGAACCTCTCTGTCGGCGATAAAATCACGGCCCATTGCCATGCCCACTTCCTGACGGCCTAATCGAACAGCCTAGCCTCCTAGGGCCTAGCTCCCTAGAGGGCTCTATACGGCCCATGTGCATCCTGCCGAATAGCCTTCTGGATGGCACGGTGCGTGGTGGCCAAGACTTCGTGTTCGAGTCCGACTCGAACAGAGTTCTGCACGGCTACGTGAAGACCCGGACGCAGTTTCCCGGATTGGAGCAGACGTCGTGATCCACAAGAATTGGAGTATACCTTATCTACCTCGGGATGTATTTGGCATGTATGCGAGTTCGTTATGATTTCGTAGTCAGCCCGGCCCGATTATCTTTCGGTAGGTCGGTTGTTCAACGCTATATAAACAAGGCCCCTACGGCGTGTAGAGGGCATCATGCATCAAATTACGAGAAACTTAGCACGACTTGAAGCCAAGATCGCATATTGCTTCCTTGTACACCCATAATCTCGTCGAGACTTGTTCGTCTCGTCGAGTTCCTCTTTGTAATCTTCTTTCTCATATAAAGAAGCGTTGGACATAGGGTTGTTATCTCCCTCGGAGAGGCCCGAACCAGGATAAAAACCTTGTGTTTGTCCCCTGCTCGTTGATTGCTGTTTGCCTTGCTCGGCAGGTCTTCTATCTCCCTTTCTCAAGAACCTTAGTTGACTTGGGATCGATATCCCAACCGTCGACACTCTTGGCTTCTAAAGCTTTATTGTCACACCTACTAGCCACTAGGACAAAGTTTCTTTTTGTGATGGTTATGTCATATTATATTTAACATATTGATGAACAAAAATAAAAATAATAATAATCGTGCCGGGTATGGCCGGCGTGCCTAGCCTTCGGCCCAGGCACGACACGCCTAACAGGGTCGTGCCAGCCGGGGTCCGTGTTACGTCGTGCTGTGCCGTGCTTCGGGCCGGGCTAAAATGTCGTGCCTCGTGCCGCCCGATTTAGCCTGGCCCGTTTGGCCATATATAGTGGTGACTAGGTGTGATGATGTCGTGGTCCGTCGTCCGCACCAAAGAAGGACAACTTTGTTGATGTTGATCATCAGATTGGGGAAGGAGAGACATGGCTTGGGATGGCGACAAGCCACACAAGGATGCAGAATGCAAAGGTAGACAATAGTCATGACAAAGAAGGGGGAGAGGGGAGGGAGGGGGAGGAGAAGGAGGGAGGAGCGTGATAATGGGATGACATGTGGTCCTTCAATAAAAAATTAGAAAAAATGTACCTAGGTATAGTAAGACCGTTCATGTAAATTGCCTCAATAGTGAACCGTCTGCGAAGGATTATTTGTACCACTTGACCATTTTACATGCTTATTAGGGGAAGATTAATTAGTTTTCTATGTTAGAGGTTAAGTGTACTGACATGCATAGACATCATAGTGGAGGGGCGAAGTAAACCCTTTTCTTTATACATTTGTTATTATAAGAACTATAGAAATTGTATAAAAAAAACCATTATGAATGCCACTTGACACCTTTTTTGGTATAACTATGTACCGTTGCGACATTACAGGTGTTTAATGCCGTATTTTATAAGCATTTCATGTGTTCTATATTTTATAAATGTTTCACACAATGTTTTATGTGTTTAACACGGTGTTTCATGTGAAACGCCTACGCCTTTACTGGGCACTAGGCCACTAGGCGGGGGCGGCCGTAGTACCGCGCTACTTCGATAGGGCGGGCGTTTAGACCCCGGACAAATGATCGATCGCACTGAAAGCGAGTGCAATACGCGCTCACTCGCTTTGGAGAGGTCGCGACTCGCGAGCTTGCACTTTGCAGCGCCGAGGCAGCAGCTGCCGAGCGAGAAGGAGAGGATCAACGCAAACCATGCGCACGTACCGCGCGCCCCATTCGCCGCTTGGCCTACAGCTTCGCCCCGCCCAAAATTCACAGGGCGATCAACGAGACAACGACAGCACGAAAGGCGGCTGGCCAATTCGTTCTCCCGATCGAGGAGTCCGTACAGCGCGCGGGGCTAGAGAATGCGGGCGGGGCCGCAGCTGCGGTTACTCCTTCCTCGCTGTCGCAGCGTCACGCGCGCGTGGGTGCCCGGCGGGCTGGGCGATCGAGGCGAGGGCAGTGGTGGCCGTGCGGGCGGCGGGGAGCCGGCCCTCGGCACGAGGCCCAGCTGCGCGCCTGCGACCGCGCGCGCGTGGGGCTCGCCGACGCCGGTGTCATCTTCTTCCCCCGTTCGCTCTCCTCCCCCCTCGCCCCGAGAGATGCAGATGCCGATGCCGATTGCCGCCTGCCGTTTCCCCTCGTTTCGCTCGTAGAAAAATGGGTTTCTTTTGGGGGTTTGCACGGTGGAGAAAGGGGTTCGTCCGCTTTGGAGGTTGGTGTTGGTCGACACGAAGAATGCCTAACCTTTTCTTGAGCGAAATTGCCTAAGATCTTTGGGCTAAATTTGGTTCTTGGCAACATTTGTGGTCTGTGCCAGGTGGGCCAAACTACCCAGGCAGCGGCCGTATCGCGAGCATCTCGAGAGTGTCCATGCAAGCCCATCTTGCCTCGAAGATGGAATCATATATATTTGAGGGCTCTTTTGCAACCCATCGGATTAGAAACTTCACGTCTATATACGCGCGATTAGAGAGAGGATGGAGGAGATTAGAGGTCTAAATGGATCGGGTAGAGTCGAGTATCGTCTCAACCTAACGCGACCTGGCTATAGCGGGTATTCCAAAATCTCGCCATATTTGAAACCCAATCTGAAACGGCGAGTCCCGGGCTCGCCCCAGACGCAAGAAGGATTGGAGGGAGGAGGGAGATTTGGTGCTAACCGTGGGGAGCCATCGCGGTAGACCACCAAGGAGGAGTGGAGGATAGGGCTGCTACCATGTCGTCATTCCCCATATCATCACCGGTCATTGTGTCACTCGCTCCTCCCTTGTCATCACTGAGGAATAGACCTGTCGCCTATGTTGTGAGGAGTTTGCTACTCGTATGCTAGGGACAACTCAAGACAGGGGGACAGTCGGAGAGGTTGAGAGTGAGAGAAGAGCCAATTGGCGGCAGGGGAGTTGGGGGAGGGATATGAGTGAATGTGGGATGTGTAGGGGTAAATTTGGGGTGACTAGATAGGGGTCGTTGGATTTTCATATAACGTTGGAGGACAGTCGACGCAGGTCGGGTCGATGGGAACTAGTGACATGACCTGACCTTGACTCGGCTACCGCGTCAAGGTAAATTCTGATGATCGAGGTGAGAATGGAGAAAGGTGGCGGACCTTCTTAGTTGATTCGATTAAACTAGAGGATAGAGGACCAGCAGACCAAAGGCGATAGTGATGTAGTCCTACTTTTGGATCAAGGGGTCGCTCGCCATCGCAACTGCCACAACAAGGGTAGGGTCTTTTTAACTAGGATAAGAGAGTGCTTGTTGGTGCCTAAAAAACTATTTGCCACTATTTGGATACATAGTAACCCAAAAAATTATCCCACTGTACGTTATCTTTTTCATCATGAAAATAAAAAATAATTAAACGAGCAGCATTATTTACTCTAAAAGAATTCGATACACTGTAACCTAAAAATTATCCCAGTATACTGTGATATTTTTCTTCATGAAAATCAACCAAAAACTCCTTGTTAAACCTCACTGGTTTCAGGCCTGCGCAGCAAAGGCCATCACAAACATCACACGACGGTATCTCGCAGTTCTCCTGACAATCACCGCAAAACCATGCGTGCCAACGATGGTACACTCTGACTCTGGCGGTATCCTCTTCATCTCGTCGACTTGGCCCCACCGCCGCCGCCGTGCTTCGCCCACGACATGGCGACGACCTCCGGCACCGCCTTCTCCACCGCCGCCAAGCACGACATCGCCCTGCCCCTCCTCACCTTCTTCACCAGAAGCCGCCAAGTCCTGTCCGTTTTGCCCGTCTCCATCTTCGCCTTGAAATGGCTGCGCCAAAGCCAGACCTACGTGAGCTCCCAAGATTCGCAGATTTACATGGTGAAATTGTGTGTTTGTGTGTGTGGGTGAGTGCTTCTTCCTCACCTGCAGAGCGGGACGCGGCAGGTGTTGTGGTCCGGCAGGTCGCAGACGGAGGCGTGGAGGCGAAGGAGCTGCAGCATGCGCTTGCAGCGAGCGCAGCCGCCCGGCGCGATCTTCGTCGTCTCCCTCGCGCACGTCGAGAGGTGCCGGAGCAGCAGCTGGAGCCCCTGGCAGGCGGGCGCCTCGCGGCCGCCGTCGCCGGAGAAGATGCGGTCGAGGGAGGCCATGGCGTCGCCGAGCTGCCTGTACGCCTCCTGCGACGCTTTCTCCCGCGCCCACCGCGCCTTCCGCTGGTCGGCGTCCTCGAGGAGCTGGAGCACCTCGAGCTCCAGCGCGGGGTCGTGGCGGCGGGCGAAGCGCCACCCGTCAGAGCGCTCGACGGCGGCGAAGTCCCTGGCCGCGAGCCGCGCGCACCGAAGGTAGAGCCGCGGCGCGTCGCAGAGCCTGGCCAGCTTCAGCATGTCCACGACGAGCTCCGGCGCGAGCCGCGCCGCTACGGCCTCCTCCGCCGCCCGCTTGAGCCATCCCACCCGGTACGCGTGCGCCAGCGCCAGCAGCTGCGCCCCGTGGGCGCCCACCGCCTCCTCCTCCTCCGGCGCCACCTTGGAGGCGTAGAGGAAACGGAGGAATGCGACGACGGCGTCGGAGGGAACGCCGAGGACTCGGACGGTACACCCGGTTCCCCACCCGCGCCGCGCCCTGCCGATCATCTCCTCCAGCACCGGCGACGCCGAGGCCTAACCGGCGGCCACATCCCAAACACGAAGGATCAGCAACGGCGCATGAAGAGAGGTCAAGAAACACAAAACACGGGCGCTAAGCTCACTCACAAGAACGTAGGAATGCGCGGCGATGCTCCGGCCGTCCGACGTGACGACCCGCACGTCCGCCGGCGCCGCCGGAGGCCGGAGCGCATCGAGATCGGCGCAGAGCTTCATATGCCGCATGTAGAGAAACACCCTCACTCCCCCTCGCCAAACCCCTGCGCTCTCCTGATCGACAGCGACGCGGAAGAGGAACGGGAGACCGGAGGAAGGACGGAGAGAGCCGACGTGCCCAGCGCCGCGAGCTCAGCGACAGCCGACAGCTATATACTGGCGAGGAGCAAGGAAGGCGACGCGCGCGAGTACGCGACGCATGCACAGGGCACAGCTATACGCGGGGCGGGAGTGCGGGACCAGATGGCGACGGCGTCGCAGCAGGTAGGGACATGGACGGAGCGTTTGCTCGAGCGGCGGCGGCGGCGGCGACGCGAGACGCGACGTCAGACTGGTCGTCGTTGGGAGTCGAGCTGGAGCAAGAGGAGGATCCGAGTCAGCAAGCCGATCGGGGGACGCCGAGGCGGGCCCACTCCCAGCGTGACTCCGCCCGGTGGGGCCGAGTGCCGACTGCGGGGAAGCGGACGCGTGGACGCTGCGGCTGCCACGAATTTGATTGGAGCTTTTTCGGCTGGATTTTTATTTTATTTTATTTTATTTTGCTGCGGAGCTGCTGACTCGGACACACGTGCTAATTCCTGCTTCTTTCTATCGGGAATTGGGTATTAATCTGGCTCGTTTTGTATTTCTTGACGATGATGCCGTGGATCAATATGCCCCGTCAGATGGATGAGGTTTATCCTCAAACTATACTTAGCCATGGCTATTAGAACTTGCCTAATCGAGCGGTGTGGCATTGTGGCGTACTAGCCCGTAATGGATACCCTTGTTACTTAACTTACTCCAGTCGGTGATTGATAAGCATATTTGTTACAAAAAAAAATGCATGCCGTGATTTTGATTGTTTACCTCATATCGTGATAAAACAAGTTCTAACCAGTAACCACTGTACCCAAAGAAGTAGACTATAACATGAAGCATAGACAACAACATGTAACCAAAGAAGACATCTATAGTCTCGGTACAATAGTTTAACATTAAGCATAGAAAAATAACATGTAAGAGGTGATTGTCTGTATGCAATAGCGTATAAAATTTTACTTAAACAAACAAACACGCGGAGGAAAAAAGAACACACAAAAAAAAACATAGTCTATACATTATCTATTCAGCAACTGCTGTTGGGTGAAGAAAGCCATGCCACCTATTTTTACAGGCTTGCAGAAATTGTAGAACAGCTAGTGGAGATGATTGTCTGTATGCAATAGCGTATAAAATTTTACTTAAATAAACAAACATGCGGAGGAAAAAAGAACAGATAAAAAACATAGTCTATACATTATCTATTCACCAACTGGGTGAAGAAAGCCATGCCACCTATTTTTACAGGCCGGCTTGCAGATATTGTAGAACACCTAGTGGTGCAAGTAATACTTCCCTATGAAGATGTCCCAAAAAAAAGTTTTCTTTGTATAATCACTTTCTAGTACATTAATGTTAAAAAAAAACCTCCCCCATAAACATTCACACGGAAGTTATCTAATAAGAGGACTTGGACTTGCAAGAACCTAATCATACTTTGATGTTTTGTTTACAATAAATATACGGGTCTACATCTTCATTAGATCCCTACAAATCTTGAAAACAGAACATTACACTTAGGCCTTTTGAACTTGTATCATTGTCTCATTTAACTCACTGAATTTGTATTTTACCTCTCCGGCACATCGAACTTGTATCCGTTCGCACTCCAAGCCTAAAACCATTAAGGCCTTTGTGAAATGTTGATGTGGCTGCCAATGTGTTAGTTAAATGCTAACATATTGTTCACGAAGCTGTTAAATGTTGACATGATTGCACGTCAGCTTCTTCCTCCCTCTCACACAGATCAATGGTGGAGTCTGCCCTTGAGTAACGTGGCCTTTCCCTTGCCCGGCGCAGTCATCCATCCTCGCATGCGGCCCCACCCTGCTGTCAGTCAAGCATCGTATTCTCCGTGCCGCTTGGCCTCGCATGATGCCCCACCATCACCATGCCGGCCGGATCCACGCTGCCCCGCCATTGCCATACCGATCGGATCTGCGTTGTTTGGCCTCGTGTGTCGCCTCGCCCATTGGATGCACACTGCCCGGCCAAGCGCCTCGCCCTCCGGTCGGATACTCGTTGCCAGCCTCATGTGTTGCTTGCTGCCACCACGATGGTCAGATTCACGTCCGTCGCCTCGCACTTCAACACCGGCACCTTGAGTCTGCTCCCCCAACCGACGGGGCCTTCCCTCATGCCCTCCCATAGATCTGTGATGGCGCCACCCGTGCTCCCCCAACCGATGACACCGACGCTACCTTCGGTAGCACCCTCCCCCGTGCCATCCTACTCCAGATCTGCAATGACCTCCTGTTACGCGGCGGCCCTGATGATTCATCGATGGTACGTGGTAGCCTAGAGGAAGGTGCTCTGGTGGCTAGGATGGAGGGAGAAGGCGGTGGCTCCGGCAATCGAGAGAGTTAATAATGAGGTCACCACCGTCACACGCCCGTCACACGGTTGTCACCGGCTAGGAGAAAGGAGAAACTCCAACAACGGGGAGAGAGAGAGATGAAGATGATGACATGTGGGCCAATTGGTAGCCACATTGGCATTTTAACAACAATGTTAGCTTTTGACGATCATGTGGCAACCACATCAGCATTTGACAAAGGTCTTAACGATTTTAGGTTTGGAGATCAAACGGATAAAACTTTAAGGGTCCGAATAAGTAAAATATAAGTTCAGGGGGTTAGGTAAGACAATGCTACAAGTTTGTAATTTTCTCTTTTGAAAAACACATTCAACCTCAAAATTAAGTCTTCCCCTTCCCATCTATCACTTCATCTGATTAACCCTAACCTGTTCACCGCCTCCATCCCGAATCCACACACGGCCAAATGTCGTCACGCCATTAAGTTTTCACCCCACATGGCCTTGTAACCACCTTTATTGTTGTGTCATAGGCTGCTACAACTTGTCGTCGCTGAGAACTTCTCGTATCCCGTTAGATTCCAACTTCTAAACGTCCACCTCAGCGGGTCTTCTCTCTGACCACACGTTCATCTTTTGCGAAGAGGTGCCCACACCCCACTCTCCCACATCGTCTTCCTTTCTTGAACACCACCCATCATCCTACGACTAACCAGCGCCGCCACACCCAAGGGGCGTGGTAAACCCAATTCTTACTGCACTGGCCAATACCACCACCATCGAAGCACACTATCTAGTAAAATCACCCATGTTAGTCCTCAATAAAAAAGTATAGCTAGCTGCGCCTGTTTAAGCAAAACTACAAATCTATTTAATCCCATATTTCCGTACGATATTCACACATACGCACGTGAGCGCACACAGACACACACACACGATATTCACATATAGCAAGGATATATATACACATCTTGTATATCCAAAGGCGTTGGAGTTCATCTAAAAAATAAAATGCTTCGGTTGTGAGCCCAGATCAAAATTAAGATCGCATCACTTATTTTGATCTCCCGCTGCAAGGTCGTACATATATACCAGGATTTTTCGTGAGAAAGGATATCGATTTCAGTCGGCATCCTCTCAGTCACGACAAACGAGCCTGTCAGATCAAGGACGCCTCGCAATCGCACGGAGCACGAGCCACAAATATAGCAATCGTACGCCTCTCCGCTGCCGCTAGCCGCCGATCGATCGAGACGGAGGGGCCTGGGTCCCCCGTAGCGTCGCCGGTGAGTGACACAGGCATTTCGGAACGGAGAGGCGGTGCATGCATGCTGCCAGTCTCGACCACTTACGTATAACCGTCGAGATTAAGCGTAATCTCTCTGACGGCTTATATATGTATGGTCATCAGAGTTTCGGTGGCCCTCATGATTCCGATCGATTGCTGCAGTGATGCGAAGACAAGACAAGACAAGACGCTGATCCATAAAATCCGGCCTCCAAAGGCATTCGCGAAGTCGCAGAGAAATCTACGAAATAAAATACATAGGATATAATGTCCCCGTTAGAATGAATGTTTTTTTAGAGTTTACTATACAACACAAAGAAATTTTAGAAATATGGATAGAACATGTAATAAATATTATTATAGTGGGTTTGCTATTTTGCAGGTGTCTGCAATTTGCGAAATCATGCAGCCGTAAAAAAATTCACTTAATTTGTACTGTTTTTCCACATTTTCATTTATTGGTAAAAATGCTTCGCGAAAGTATTTTTTTTGTGCGAGGTCTAATTTACTATAAATTTATTTTGTTTTCTATTTATTATATATTTATTTTGTTTTTTATGAATCCGTCGTAGTTATGTAATTTTTTCCAGTGAAGTTTTGCACTATTTTTACAGTGAGTTTATACTGTTTTTCAGTTAGTTGCACTTTTTTCCAGTAATTTTACATTGTTATTTCATATTTTCAATCACTGGAAAAGCCATAATTTTTTTTTATGAAAAATGGATGGCCTGGGGTTGCTGCCGCCCCCTGCGCTCTGCCCATTTGCTTTGCCTGCATGCAAAGCAGCAGCATGTATCTTTTTCCTCTTTAGCTGAGGCCCACCCTTTTCGCTGATGTGTGTATGCGCGCAGCGCCTGCATAAAATACCAGGGTGCAGATGTTTGCTATATAGACGATCCTTTTTTTTTGAAAGGGTACAAAGAAAGCGCACAACTCAATCCCTAACTCCTAACCCCCTAAACCAACACACACGCTGCACGCACACGCGTGCGTCCTAACACACGCTAGAAAGCGCGACTGCCCTAATTAGGGACAACAATTAGGCACAGAGCCAAACCTAGGATTTGAACTCTGGTGGGTAGCGCTGCCACTGTAGCCTCCACCACTAGACCAAAGCCTTGTCCACAGACGATTCCTAATTACAGAGTCCGTATATAGAGATTCGAAGGAAGATGTTGAGCATCCCCAACAATCCCTCTATTCCACCCCCTAAAACACCCTCTACCCCAAAATAGGGGACATATTCTTCCTCTATGTGCTCCAACAGCATTCCCTATTCCGTTTCCTAAAATAGAGATTTTCTCTCCATTCTCTTATATTTAGGGGTTCTCTTTCCTTCCCCTATACAATTCTCCATATAGGGAACGCTGTTGGACATAAAAGAAATATAGGAAGAGATTATTTTTAAAGGGAGCCTGCATATGAGGTTATAGAGGATTAAATTTAGGGATTCCTATCGGAGAGAGGCCAGTGGCCGATTCGTGCGAGCAAGCTAGCCTGATCTTGACGGCTCGCTAGCTAGCGCATGCGCATCGTAGATTTCGCGCGGGTGATTGGTGCGTCGTTGTTGCCATGTGAGCAGCTAGCGATCCACTTGAGCTTGAGCGGCGCGCGCGTGAGACGTGTACGTCGCTCTCGGGGAGTTTGGTGTGTGGTGGAGTGGAGGAGACAGGACCGTGTACGTACGGTTGAATGGTTGATTCTCTTCTTCCGCCGCTACCGTTTGGCTAGCTAGAACGGTTGATCTCGCTGAATGCTTTAGATTCGATGTCATCGTTGTGGCTGGTTTGTCTTATATAGATGCACAAGCTGGCTTCACGTTGTCAGAATTAGGGTTGGACCAACCAGTGTTAGCCACAGGAAACGATGAAAAATCTTTGGATAAAAATCTACCGGTAACTTCTTGCTAGAGTATTTACGATGGTTGAGGTAACCGCTGTCTCAAACAATTACCATGTAACCCATCGATTACACTTCACACAGCTAATACAATAGTCTATCTATAGAGTTAATTTTCTTTAGATATGAAGAAAAGGATTTTGTTAGAATTACAGCCCTTCTTTAGACGATTTGGCTTTGCCACAATGACATTGTTTTTGACAAATGAAAAGATATCTCATGTATATAGGTTATCTTTAGAGTATCCTATTGATTACGCCAATGGGCCTTGATACAAAAGGAAGATGAGCGGGGGTGCTTCGTCTTAGCTTGTCGATCTTTGAAAGAGGTGGCCTTGTCATGTTTTGCCAATCACGGATGTCAATTAAATACTTTTATCTTTGCATTGTTTCAGTCTTTTTTGTTGAGAACCATTTTGTTGGTGGTATTGTAATGTCCTTTTGTTGAGAACTATTTGATTCTTATATGTCATATACATCTTCAGATGTAGAGACTGGATTAATATCCATTATCGAAAAATAGAGTTCATTTTTTGCAGGTCATTTAATGATTAATGCATGTATGAAGTTAAAAATGTGGCGATTATGTTTACAGACTATGTGGTTCTATTTATTTTTATAGATATTTTTGAAACATGGTAAAATAAAAATAGTATGCTTAATTTATAATCTATTTCCATGTTTTTTTTTGTTAACACCCTGTAGAAGCTACCAAAAATTGAGTCATTCCGGTTGACATCTTAATAAAATAAGAAGGATTAAATGGCTCTTATATTTGAACAAAATTAATCCGTACATCGAATGTGCACGTCCAATATTGATACATATCCGAGAACAAAGTCTCATGTTTTACAATCCACAGCCAGAAAATTGTCTATCACTACTGCCCCAATCACTATCGGTCCAAAGCGAATCCGTAGTGATAGTTGCATCACTACATGTTCAACGGCTACAAGGCTGGAGAGGATTTTCACAACCAGTTGGATCCACGAATCGATAGTTATACCACAACGGACAACGCTACTAACGGTTATATAGTATTAGGCCTATCATGCCATTCAAATACCTACATGGACATATGGTTTATCTGTTTGTTGGCCATGGCCATTGCTCAAGCCTCAAGCATCAAGCCTCACCGGCCGGAACACTACGCCCCCAACAATGGCTCCATCACATGCACAGCGAAGGAGGTGTCCAACAGTCCAAAGATGGTGGAGGCGGCCAGCCAGAGCACAACAGATCCTATCCATCACAATGTTTTTCCATTTGGACCAAAAGTGAAGGGGCGCGACAGAATTTTGGGCCGAACGTAGCCCTAATTATGCAGCGTACAGACGTGGGCTGGGGGCCCAACGCGGCCAGCCCTCGGTGGATGTGGCCCCATTGGACGTGCAAACTCACCGGAGCCCAGACGAAGCAGTCAAAACAAGCCTGTAACTGGATCAAACAGCCTTCGCGGCGGATACAGCGAAACACTGTCAGTGAGTATGCTCTTAATTAAAACTCGATTATTATACTCGCACCTCTCGCCGTTCTTGCTTACAGATTTGCTGAAACGACCTTTGGACTTGTGGATTTTTTTCTCTCGGAAAAAAAGAGAGAAGGGAAATAACATCATCGTGCTTACAAGGAAAACATTTGGTTGAAGAAATGGTCTATTTTTTTTAGATAATGGAAACGATTCCGACCTCTATATCGTGAGATGTACACAGCCTATGATCAAAATTACACAAAATCTGCGTAACACCAACAAACAGGAGTAAACGAAGCGAACAAGGTAGGTTCAGATAAATTTATCCCACACAAAGCCTATTATGATGTCTCCAACCATTAACAGCAGAGAACTCCATTGATGTCGCTTTGAGTCGTCGGCACACCTCCATTATTGCCTTCTTAGCATTATCCTTCCGAAGGAATGACCACTGTCGTAGCCAATGTGCTCCCATGAAGATAACCTGTTAAAAGAATTTTCCTTCTTTTTACCAAAGACAATATCATTTCGTGAAAGCCAGATAGCCCAAAATAGGGCTGATGTGTCAATTAAGACTTGAGATTTGTGAAACAAATTCAAACCCAAAAGCCAACCTTGTCGAATATGTGCCATAGATCGCGGAGGACATAAATCTAGAGCTATTTGGATCACCCGCCAAATTGATCTAGTAAAATGACAGGCGAAAAAAGATGATTAACAGTTTCATTGTGGCTACAAAAACTACACTTTTGATTTCTGTTCCAATCCCTTTTTGCTAGATTGTCCTTAGTCAATATAATTCCTTTGTCTAAATACCAAAGAAAATTTTTGATCTTTAGAGGAATCTTGAGCTTCCAGATGACTTTATTTGAATAGATAAATCCTTGATTCATTATCTTTTGATACATAGATTGGACTGAGTAAGGATCACTCTTTTGTAATTTCCAAATAAAACTATCTCACTCAATAGACAGTTGAATGTTGGACAACCTATATAATAATCGTTGCCACTCAATAAGTTTGTTGCCAATTAAAACCCTGCGAAAAGAAATTTGCAAAGGATTTGAGGACAACACATCAGCAACAATGATATGTTTATCACGTGTTATAGCAAAAAGGTTTGGATAATAGAAAGAAATGGTCTAATATTGGCTTCTTTCCACTATTCGTGGGCTCTTTTTATTCTAGTCCTTCTTTTCAACCATCTCAGACACTTCCCCTAACATCCTTGCTTGCCCCCCATCTAACCTCCTCTCGATTCCCTCTTCCCTAATGTTCCTCAACTTCCTTCGGCCTTCTCCACTCCCACTCTCTCTTCCCTTCCATCCCTTCTTTCCCCTCGTCTATAGGTTTCTAACTGATTTGGAGAGCCATCGGGAGATTTCTTCTCGCTAGATCCACCACACTGATGTACACCCTTTATGTGGCCCTTCCTTAAAGTGACCTCGATATCAGGCCTCTCCCATATGACCTAACAACATCTCGTCAACCGCATTCTTCACCTTAACTCACATCAACGATGCCAGAGATGGGTCAGTGCTACTGCCATCACACATCACGACGCCTTGTATGTTTCCCCACTTGAGCTCGCGTACTTCTCCTAGGTGAACGCCTTCTTCCCAGCCGCTTCCACTTGTGGCCCCACATGTTTGACCATCTCTAGTGATTCCAAGCCACGACTCCATTTCTTTTCCTCCCCATACTCTATCGTTGCTAGTGACCTAGACAATGTTTCTATTCTGATAGAGAGGAGCATGTTGTGACCACACTTTTGGCGAAACAATGTGTGCTAAACCAATATAGGGTTGCCTAAGTTATTATGGCACTTCACATGCTAGTAAGAACGAACCAAACATCTTCAACAACTCTTTTATAATCTTATCTCTATAACACTATCCATGACATTCTCTAAAGGATTATCTTTATCCCCTAAAATTCCTTCCCATTTTACTGTATATCCTAAAAACACGCCAACAACTCCTATTGCTGAAAAGTAAAAAGGTAAATGAGTACTACCACGGGGATATATTGGGATGCTTGGCATGCCTAAAGTTTAGTTGCAAAAGTTGGCTGGCAATCGTAAAATGGTCAATCAAAGAGAGGATCATATGAATCGTTCAACATACATTTTAGTAGACCAACGCAACAACTTAATTGAGATGACTAGGCTACGTCTTGGATTTATGATGGTATATATCACATGTGTTTTGTGATAGCATTATGGGAATGGATCGTAGTTGGAAAAAAGACGACTAGAAGAGGGTTGGAGTAGAAAGTGAGTGGGTGGGAGGGCTAAGCATTGCTCAGCAAGCCACATTCGTGGACTACGTGCGTGGCCACTCGGGATGGAGCCAACAAGAGCTTTCAATTTTATGCGGTCCACCCAAGATTTTTTCTTGGGCTTGGGTGTATCGGTTTAAATACCGAGGCACATGCATACAAATTTAATAGGACTACACATAGATACTGTTTCTTTCAGCTTATAATCATATTATAAGCTGCAGCTTAAAATTTGTCATTTTTGTACCGTGTCGACGGTTGAGATATCGATCTCAAGTCGATGAAAGGTTCTTGAAAAGGGAGATAGGAGACACGCCGAACAACACGAACAGCGATCAGCGAACAACAGGGAGACAGGGGTTTTTATCCTGGTTCAGGCCTCTCGAAGAGATAATAGCCCTACGTCCAGCCTTTTTTTATATCAAAGAGGATTACAAGAGGAGGCTCGACGAGACGAACAAGTCTCGGCGAGATTATGGGTGTACAAGATGTATTATGCAAAGACCTCGTGCCCTCTACACGCCGTAGGGGCTCGGTTTATATAGTGCTGAACAACCGACCTACCAAGGGATAATCGGGCCGGGCTAACTACAAGATCGTAACGAACTCATATACATGCCAAATACATCCCGAGGTAGATAAGGTATACTCCAATTCTTGGGGATCACGACTCCTAGCCCCCTATATATATCACATGTGTTTTGTGATAGCATTATCAGAATGGATCGTAGTTGGGAAAAAGACAACTAGAAGAGGGTTGAAGTAGAAAGTGAGTGGGTGGGAGGGCTAAGCATTACTCAGCAAGCCACATTCGTGGACTGCGTGCGTAGCCACTAGGGATGGAGCCAACAAGAGCTTTCAATTTTATGCAGTCCACCCAAGATTTTTTCTTGGGCTTGGGTGTATCGGTTTTAACACCGAGGCACATGCATACGAATTTAGTGGGACTACACATAAAGAGTCATTGAGTCTTTATTATGATTCAGACACGCATGTGTGCATGTAGAGATGTATGATCATTTGCAAGTGATGTAAGTTGTGTACGTCCGTTATATCTTAATAAAAAAAATTGAATGTGAGTAGGAGATCCATCCATCCATTTCGTCCAACCATCACAAAATATGAAGCTTTCCGACTTGGAAATCAGCGGTGAAACCACAATCGCGCGGGTAGTACGTGGTCTAAATTTAACCACAGGAATCTCACAGGAACAAGTGGACAGACCTCACCGCTATGACATGACCTCAGAAGGAAAAAAAAAACGAAAGATAAAAACCCAAGAAAACCAACAGCCGATCAACGCACTGCAGCTCCAAGCCCCCAACAGATCGTGCGCCTCGAAAAGTCCAACCTCCACCCGAGGCCGCCGCCGCCCGCCGCCACCATGTCCGGCTCCGGCTCCGGCTCTGGCGGCGACGGCGCTGCGAGCCCGGCCCTGGCGGCGGACGGTGACGCGGCGGGCGGCGAGGGCCTGGCGCTGGCGCAGTTCGCGGCGGGGTGCTTCTGGAGCGTGGAGCTGGCGTACCAGCGGGTGCCGGGCGTGGCGCGCACGGAGGTGGGTTACTCGCAGGGCCGCCACCACGCGCCCACCTACCGCGACGTCTGCGGCGGCGCCACCGGCCACGCCGAGGTGGTGCGCGTGCACTACGACCCGGAGGCCTGCCCCTACGCCGTCCTCCTCGACGTCTTCTGGGCCAAGCACAACCCCACCACGCTCAACAGGCAGGTACGTACGTACGTTCCAAGGATCGCCACCCGCGCGCGCCGCCGCCACCGCCGGCGGCCCGAGGTTCAGTGAACCTGGCACGGGTTTTGTGGGTTGACTTGTTCGGTTGTTTCCTACCGCTAGTTAAACAGGGCAAGGGGGTCTTCGACAATTGCTCGTTAGTTTTGATATGCCGCGCTAAACTTTTAAAATTTATTCATATAAATGTTTGGTTTGATATATAAGAATTATGTACATTCGTATTTGAAAGTGTACTTCCATATAGTGGCATAACTTAGTGCAGCCTACCATGCATGGGCCACAAGTTAATTAGTTAATTGACAATCGTTCAAGCTAGCCCTTTGTAAACTCATAACTTTATTAGGTTGTTTTAAAAAAATGCTGGTCAAAATCGTTTTTTTTTAAATCATTTTACGTCCCTAAACTATCGTAGAAGTCCACCAAACCCTTTGAACTATAAAACCATTTATTCAAAATCCTCAACTATGAACACCGGTGGGGAGAACCCGAAAGTCGTATTAACATTTAAATTTGAATAAGTCCATTTCACCCCCTCAAATTATTGAACAAGTTCAATAAACCCCCAAACCTACAAAACAATGTTTTAAAATTAATTTCCTTTCAAAATTACAATTAAATTCATTTAAAAAATTTATTATCAATAAATCTATGTTGAACATTTACATGAAAATATAAATATTTTAAAATATGTTCAATTTCATTATATTTATACCCTCTAGTTACATTAGCGGGGCTAAATAACGTTGATAGCATTAGATTAATCACACTTTTAACTCATGAGTGTTTGGTGGATTAAAATCTTAGTCTCCAACCAAACGTAGCCTAAGAATTGGGATTTTGAGTACACATTATTTTGAATAAAACACATACTTAGTGAAATTTTCCTTACAATATGAGACCTTCGTTTTTCATTTGAAATTCATCAGATCCAAACGAGATATTAGCTAGATGTTAACGTCTCCTTTACGAATAATTGAATATTTGTGGTGATATACATCTCCTATTTGCACCATTTCAGACCCATTTAGACCATTACATCATAAAGACCATTGCTCTTATCTTATGTATATATGGCTAAAAATGGGGCTATTTGTAACAACATGGAACTTTATTGGTTGTTAGTTTGTCATTTCAACATTCCATCAAATCCATCCATATGAGAGTGTGATTTTTTTATTTTTTGATTTGAAGCCTCTCCTCTCTTGTTTGCTCCCACCTCTTGTACTGCTTATCCTTATAGTGGATTGCTTGTCCCGTCACCACCCATGGTTTTTCTCGCAAGGGGTTTTCTCGTAAATCGTGGTGTCTACTTTTGATTTGGTATTCTCTTTACCATATGAGTTGATTGGGTGATTTTCTTGCTTGTTATTGGTTTATACATCAAGTTCATGTTGTATGGTTGAGCTGGCATACAAAACATACAAAGGTTCTTTTGTATTCGGATCTTAATGTTATTGGTTTAGCAGAAGTTCGGAACAACTTGCGGTGTGTAGGCTTGAAACAAAGTTTACTATTTTGTTATGCACACAAGTGTTCGATGAAATGTTTGTGAGATTAACTTGCTATTTGCAAGCACGTTTATGTTGCCCCGTCCAAATATTAAATTTTAAATATTAGATATATGCATGAGTATATAGATCGAATACCCAAGATGCCATGCATCGATTTGTCTCGGCATACATAAGTTCGCTAGATTTTACAAGTATGGTACACTATCAAATTACTCATCAATGTTGTGTCATGGAAGCCGGGACGTGCCGACGTAAAAGAAAGATACTCCTTTTATGATGTAATAATGGAAGTATATTATACTCCCTCCGTATCAAAATATTTGACGCTTTTGACTTTTGAACAAACATTTGACCATTCGTCTTATTCAAAAAATTTATACAAATGTTATTTATTTTGTTATGATTTGTTTTATCATTAAATATATTTGAAGTATGACTTATTTGAATAAGACGAATGGTCAAACGTTTATGCAAAAGTCAAAAGCGTCAAATATTTTGATACGGAGGGAGTATTTGGACTGATCTAGCACTAATTTCAAATTTGATGCGTTCCCGGATCTTCTCCCTGCTAATTAATTTGCATGCGCGCGTTTAAACCTGGGGCTTGGGCAGGGCAACGACGTCGGGACGCAGTACCGGTCGGGCATCTACTACTACACGGCGGAGCAGGAGCGGCTGGCGCGGGAGTCGCTGGCGGCGAAGCAGACGGAGTGGAAGGAGAAGATCGTGACGGAGATCCTCCCGGCGGCGAGGTTCTACCCCGCCGAGGAGTACCACCAGAGGTACCTCGAGAAGGGCGGCCAGTCCGCCCAGAAGCATTGCACCGACCCCATCCGCTGCTACGGCTGATCCCACGCCGCCGCCACCGCCGCCGTCGCCGCCGGAGACGCGGCGCTCCCGGCCGTGGCGCTGCATCTATATGCGTGTTGCTTAGCAGTATCATCGTGGACCATTTATCCCGTTGCCGACGCAGATCCTTTGTTGTTAGAACACTTTGCAGTTGTGTGAGAAGTGAGGACACAGCTGTAAATTGCACACCTGTGGTCTGTGGAGGGTGCACTTCCTTGTGTGTGTGTGTTTTTTTTTGAGAACATAACTTCCTTGTGTTGCTGCCCATGCCATTTAATTGCCCGTCGGCCCGTGTTAATTTGCGTCGAAATAAAAATAGGAATCTCGTGTCCGATCGAGTACAGACTATGGCAGTGTATTCTGATAAATCCTTTGACCTTCGCAGGGATTAATAAGACAATCTAATTGGTTAATCTGATACTCCCTCGGTTCTCTTTTATTCAACGTTTTTTTTTATTTTTGAACACGCTTTTAATCATTCGTCTTATTCAAAAAACTATATAAATGTCATTTATTTTGTTATGATTTGTTTTATCATTAAATATACTTTAAATGTGGCTTATATTTTTGCATGTTTGCACTAATTTTTTCAATAAGAAGAATGGTTAAAGTCGTCTACAAAAGTCAAAGGCATCAAATAAAAAACGTAGGTAGTATTAGTGAGCGAAGAGATTGACATGCCACTGCAGAGTTGATATTCATAGAATGGCCACTAAAAATCAGTGAAATTAGAAAACAGCCATTAACTAGACCTTTTTACAACGTATTTTCTAAATTTTGACAATTTTAATCTAACTTACAATTAATCATATGTCTAAGTAAAAACCGGCATTGCCCATCTCCTTCTTTCTCTACCTGGTAGGCTCCTCCGTGGCCACCTAGTAGCGTTGATCTTGTCGCTGCCGAGCTCCGAGCTAGTCATGGCCGTAAAAGGGATGTCATGAGCTCCGAGCTGCTCAAGACAACGACGATCATCACAAAGCCACAACGAGCAACCCCACTCATTTTGATTGACCTAATCATAAGTCTGGCTGGGCTAAGGCCTTGTTCTTTTCAGCGTATCGTACCGTTGCGTATTACTGTAGCAATTTTTGTTATTTTTTATAGCCTATATGTTATGATAACTTTTAACGATTTTTTCATGACTTTTGGTGGTCCTTCCAAAGATTCTAAAACTAGTTATTTATTTATTTTATAATCTTTAGACCTCAATTAAAGGGCTCTCAAATTTGCTACAGTAATACGTCAACGCAACGATACGTTGAAAAGAACAGGACCTAAGTTACAGGTCAGGCTTGAAAAAGCCCGATGCACTTGAGCTAGGCCCGAGCCCAATATAGCCTGAATTTTTCTCCTCCATTCGGACCTAAGCTAGACTCGAAAGCTCTATCAAAACCTCAAAGCACGACTTAAAATTGTAAATTTATTTTTCTGAGACTCAAACTTAGCACAACTTTTGCATTGGATTTGATTTTGAAGCCCGCGCGTAGCCCGATGGCCAAGCTTGGCCAGGTCATTAGGCCGGGAATGACCATGAATATGTCGTTTTGATAAGCTCATCGTAGAGAGGGCACAATGCACTGTAGATACACAACAAGAGATGCATTGAGATCTTACCGGTGGCAATCAACTAAATTTGTCAATAATAATACTAATAATACAATACAATTCTACAAACGCCAACCGTGCCCCTGCGGTGGCATTTCGCTCATTTCTGATGCCTCGCTCGTTGCATCTGATACCATAAACTTGCTTGATGTGTCTTGCTGCATCTGGTACAATGAACTTGCTTGATGTGTGTCTTGCATCATCAATTGATATCATGTCAATGAATGAAACCATCTTATTAATGTGGTCTACTTGTGCTCAACTACTTTCTTGTTTTTTTTGTGATTTGAACATGACAGTCTACATTAAGGTGGACGAGAAACAATTAATTGTGGTACTTATCAGATTTTCTATCTAGTAGTCGCTTGGGCAGGTGAATTCCCTTCTAGGAGACCGTGTCACTGCCATGGCCTGGCTCCCTCTCCCGTCTCCTTTCATTCCGTCGCGCCGTCAAATCCCGCATGCTCCTTCCCCTTGGTTGTTGGCTGCGGCGCACCATCGCCTCTAGTCGGAGTTCCATCGTCAAGCGATTTAGGTTAAAGTTGGAGTTCGGGTGGGGGTTCACCGAGTGTACTATAGCTTAGAGGAAAGACGGGGAGGCGGTGGCCCGACAGTGGAAGGGGTTTAGGGTGGGGCGATGAGACACTAATAACGGCACTAGAGCCACTGGAAAGTATGAAGGCAATTGGGTCGTGGCGGTGAAGAGTGAATTGACACCCGTAACAACGGATTAGGGTGAACGAGGTAGCGTGACAGTGAGGGGATGCCCGACAACGGCGGTGGTAGAGACTCGTGGAACAAAGAAGGGGAGAACGATGAGTTACATGGGGCCCAGCGACTACCATGATTCACTCCCCGTACCTATTCCGTGTTTTCACGACAAACCATTCGATTTCAATTGAACGGCTCGTGATACGCCGTATTCGTGTACATGATGGGGAGTATTCTTCCCGTCTCCCTGATCCCAGTCTTCTCGTGGGAGCTCCAAGATCCAGTATTCGCCACTCGCCACGCTCCCGCCGGTCAACCTAGGCCGCAAGTATGACTGGCGGCGAGCTGCTGCGCAGCCTGGCCGCCGTCGCGGCCGCGGTCACGGCGTCCATGTGCTACATCTGCTTCGCCGCTCGCCGCCTCCGCCCGGGCCTCCCCCGCCTCGCAGCGTTCCTGCCGGTGCTCGCCGTCCTCCCGCTCCTCCCGCTCGCGTTCCGCGCCATCCACCCGCGCGTCATCTCAGGCTTCTTCCTCGCCTGGCTCGCCGAGTTCAAGCTCCTCCTCCTCGCCGCCGGGCAGGGCCCCCTCCACCCGTCCCTCCCTCTCCCCGCCTTCGTGGCCGTCGCATCGGGCCCCGTCAGGCTCCGCGGCGCCGCCGACCCCAAGGGCGGCGCCCCAGGCTCCCCGTCTCCGGGCCATGGCCCCGTCTCCTCCGCCGCCATGGCGGCGCTGCTCGCCGCCGTCGTGTCGCTGTACCGGTACGAGGAGCGGATGAATCGGTACCTCCTGCTCTCACTGTACGCGCTGCACATGTACCTCTCGCTGGAGCTCGTCCTGGCGGCGGCGGCTACGGCGGCGCGAGCGCTGCTGGGCTTGGATCTGGAGCCGCAGTTCGACCGGCCGTACCTCGCTGCCTCGCTGCGGGACTTCTGGGGCCGGCGGTGGAACCTCTCGGTGCCGGCAGTGCTCCGGCCGTGTGTGTACCGCCCCGTGCGCGCGAGCGCCGGCGCCGCCGCCGGGGTCCTCGCGACGTTCCTCGTCTCCGGCGTCATGCACGAGGGCATGTTCTACTACATCACGCTGCGGCCTCCGACGGGGGAGGTGACCGCGTTCTTCGCGCTGCACGGGGCGTGCATGGTGGCGGAGGAGTGGTGGGCGCGGCGCGACGGGTGGCCGCGCCCGCCGCGCTTTGCCGCGACGCCGCTGGTGCTGGCGTTCGTGGCCGCCACGGCGTTCTGGCTCTTTTTCCCGCCGATCACCAGGCCCGGCGCCGACAAGGCGGTGATCGCCGAGTGCGAAGCCATGATCGCCTTCTTGCGGGACGCGGCAGGTTCGGCGGCCGGCGCCGCCCGGTCGGTCTGGGCCGGCCGCTCGTAGCCCCGCCTCCGCTTCGACGACGAATCAATGGTCACGCATGTGCGCTCGTTTGGGTTAAGAATTTGCGCAGGCAAGTGGCGCGCGCCATGTGCATCCTTTCTTTACGAACTTGTACCGGAAATCCTAGATAGCTTGGCAAGGATTATTTACGAATAAGTTCCTTATTTGTCGCTACAAAGTTTGGAAATTTCTATACTTATCACTCAGATAGTATATTAAATAAGGAACGCTTCTAATATCTTAGTTCAAATAAGAAATTAACTGGTACTATTTCTTCTGGCCTTCTTGCCGTTTGCCACCCAACTCGCAAAGCCATCCGACGGGGACGAACAAAGCCACCGTTTTTGAGCGGTAACCGCTTTAATTCGGCTCGCGGAGCAGGCATCGCTGGTCGCTCTGCTGCTTTCTCCTCCCTGTCGTTGCTTTCCTCGGCGGCGCCGCCGCTCGCCGGCCGAACTCGGTGGGCGGGTGGGAGGGAGGGAGATGGGGAACGTGTTCGTGAAGAGGCCCCAGATCACGGAGGTGGACCGCGCCATCCTCGCCTGAATTTGTCAAGGTCCGTTGTTTGTACATGATACATCCGCCCCCTCCTGATCGTCTTTAGTTCAGTTGTTCTCTACTTCTCTGTATGCTCAACCTCGGGCAAGAGTCCATGAACTCGCACACATGTGACAAGAATCTGTTCATATATGGACCAGATGATGGACATGATGAACCAGACGGCGTAGATGACGCCCATGTTGTTGATGGCAACGCCCTTGATGGCCACCGCCGTGCAGATGGACGACACGGGGCCTGCTCGACGATGTCGCCCGCCGCCTCGTACACCATGCGCACCTCCCCCGCCACCGCCGGAATGCGCGTGCCGTGGACCACGCTGGGAGCGACGAAGAGGAGCGTGAACGGGAGCCTCGCTAGCGCCAGCTGCATATGCCATGCGAACACGAAGAACACGGCCGGCTAGCTCAAAGAAGAAGAGCGTCGTGTTCGCCAACACCATGGGCAGTTGAAACACGCGAGAGCAAGCCATCGCCATGAGCAAAGTTGCACGCATAGCATACACGTCACGTCGACGGTCCGGAGCGACGGTACGTGGGTTGATTGGGGCAACTGGGTCTACGGAGACCATCGCCATAACCTTCTCGGTGAGGAAGTCCTGGATGGTGTCAGCGTCGTCGAAGACGGTGGAAATGACCTGGAACTTTCTGATGATCAGGTCTTCTTCTTTCTCCTCTCTCCCTCCTCCTCCCTCCCAATTCGATCACGACCCTACCACGTTGCCACCGGCGACCACCTCCTCAGTCGGTTGGCGACCACGTCAGCTCGCACCCCATGCGTAGCAGCTGCGCTCAGACCGTGCCGCTGTGGTCGCGTCCTGACCGAGTGGGTGGTCGCCGGTGACGGTGCGACCGAGTGGTGGCCGCCTTAGGTGAGCGGAAGAGGGAGAGAGAGGAGGCAAAAGAAATACCGTATCGTTTTTTCTAGAAAATTGTAGAATTGTTTATACATAAATACCTTTTAGGACTAGATGGAACTAAAGCATAAATCTCATTGTGAATCGTTTGGTCATACAGGTGACAGGAACCACAGGCGGCGACGAGCCTTGTCTGCTCCGGGTAGGAGAAGCGCACAAGGAAGCGGTGGCCGGAGATGAGGGAGACGTGGATGTCGCTGAAGGGGACGCCAGCGTGGACACCAATCGCCCTTGCAATGGCAACGTTATCCAAGTTGGGGCCATCGTCGACCACCAAGAACAGTGCATGGAGGTGGAGATCGACAGCAGCCGAGCGGATGGTAGGCGCGACCGCCCCGCTGTTCCGAGTTTCGTATACTCATCCACGTTGCAGTCATTGAAGACTTTTCTGCTGTGACTGCCCGCATCGAGGGTGGGCGACCCGTGGTCGGACTCGAGCTTTGGCGCCCCGGATTTGTAGACTCGACGCCTGCTCAAGCCGTTCACGGCCATCGCATGTTGCTTGCTCGGCCGCAAGTAGAGGTTGAAGACGATGATGGTGTTGTTGGCCCTCCCCATCCGCCTCATCAGGCTAGCAAGTCCCTGGTGCGTGCGCACCCCTTTGATGCGGCTGGCAAGGCACCGGTCAGAGATCGCCTCTCTTGGCCAGTCGATCCCTCCCGCGAGGTCGCCTCACCCCGCCATCGCAGCCGCTCACCACGCTTCTGGTAGGCCGTTTCACCTTCCTTGGGGGTCGCCGCGTTCGGCCTCCCCACGGCTGCTGCTGCGCCTGCCTCCGGAGTCGCCTCACCTATCTCCCCTGCGCCTGCCGTCGCTGTACAGCTTGCTCGGCCTTGCTCTCCGCCCCTGTGGCGATCCAGCTCTCCACGTTGCCGCATGGCTTCGCCGCAGCCGGCGCTCCATGCTTCATCTAACTCGCCGTGTTCATCGCGCCTGCGGCGCCCCTCCTCATCGCACTCACCGCTCGAGGTCACCACCAGAGCTCGCCCTTCATCCGCTTCACCATGTGCATCCCGCAGCGCCTCGCCATCACGTTCTACGCCACCTTCGCCCATGCTTTCCCCTGCCGCCAGCAACTCTCCACACCGTGCCAGCTCCGCGCTTCTCCCGCCGGGGCCTTCGCGTTCTCCGTTGCCGTCCCCTCCATTTCCCGAGCCGGACCTGGTCAACGCCCCAGTTGTCCACCTCCTTCACTCACTGCCTGATCCGATGCTCCTTGAGGCCGGCCTTCCCCTTGTGCCACCTCAGTCCGGGGTCCACGCGCTCCTCGCCAGAGTATCCACGCACTGCCAGCAGCCCCTTGTGTCCAAGCCGGTGGTGGGGCCTCGGACTGGTCAGGGTCGTGGCCGCGGTGCGCGTGTTCGAGCTGCCTCCTCCTTCACTCGACGCAGCTCCCGCATCGCCTCCTCTCGCATGCCACCCCTTGCGCCCGGTGCCTCTGCGGTCCCCTCTATCCGTAGAGCACAGGTCGTCCTGACGCGCAAGTTAGGCCAGGCCTCGCAGGCCTCAGCCGACGAGGAGGACCTCGCCTCACAGCTCACCGCACTTTTCTCTTCGCCAATGGATGCCTTTGCCGTCAGCGCTGTGGCCGACCTGTGCGGTCTTGACAGACCAGCCCTAGACCTACCTGCTGTGAGTATGTCCTCTTTCGAGGAGTTACCCGCTTAGGCCTCGTTGACTTCCTCGGTCTATTGTTTCACCAAGTTTTCCAATGAAGATCGTCTCCTGGAACATCCGTGGACTCAACTCCGCTGCCAAGCTTGACGTCGTCGCCAACCTCGTATGTTCTCACAACCCGTCTATTCTGGCTCTTCAAGAAACCAAGCTCTCTTCTTGCGGGGCTCCGATCCTCGGGGAGATTGGCGCTCACAAGCTCCGTGGCTCCATTCAGCTCCCTGCTGTCGGGACCCGCGGGGGCCTTCTTCTGCTTTGGGATGACAGCTCCATCTCAATGTCCGATGCTCTACTCCTACACAACTCCATCACTGCCAAGGTCACTTGCAACCACTCGAATCAATCTTGGGTCATCACCAACATCTATGGCCCCTCTCAATCCGACTCAGAGAAAGAAGCCTTCCTAGATGAGCTCCAAACCATCGCCAACACTGTTCAAGAACCTTGGCTGATCATGGGTGACTTTAATCTCATCTACAAGGCTTCCAATAAGAATAATCTGAATTTTAACCGTCGGCTTATGAACCTCTTCCGGAGCACTTTAGACAACTGTCATCTCCGTGAGATTCACCTTTTCGGCAGGCAGTTCACTTGAAGCAACGAGCAGGCCAATCCAACGTTGGTCAGGCTTGACCGAATGTTCTGCACCCTAACTTGGGAGACGGCCTTCCCGGCCTCCTCCCTCACACCGCTCTCTTCGTCAGCCTCCGAACACTGCCCGCTACTGCTCTCCATGAGTTCCTTTAGACGGCGCCTAGGCGTTTCCGCTTTGAGAATTTCTGGTCTAAAATACCGGGCTTTCACGAGGTGGCCAAACAAGCTTGGTGCGAAAGCTCTCCTCCCTCTGCATCCACCGCCCCCCTACAGATTCTTCGGATCAAGCTTCACCGCACCGCAACAGCTCTTCAAACTTGGCACCGGAATAACATCGGCGACACCAAACTCCAGCTCGCCATTGCTTCCGAAGTTATTCGCCTCCTTGACATGGCCGTGGAGCGTCGCCATCTCTCTCCCCAGGAAATCTTACTTCGGCGGGCTCTTAAGGTCCGTGTTCTGAGCCTAGCCGCTATTGAGAAAATCCATTGGAAACAACGCTCAAGACTTAACTGGCTCAAGCTAGGGGATGCCAACACAAGATACTTCCACATTCGGGCAAATTCGCGACGCCGCAAAAACTACATCCACACCCTTCTCACTGATCGTGGGCCCCTAGCCAACCACGACGATATGGCTGACTCCCTGCACCATCATTTCAGCTCCATTTTTGGGGCGCCACATGCTACTACGCCTGACTCACCCTTCACATTCAACTGGGGCAATCTTGGCCTCCCAGTGGTCGACCTTTCGTCCCTCGAGGCGCCACTCTCCCTTCAAGAACTCCACGATACCATAATGGCAATGCCTAATGATAAAGCTCCCGGGCCAGACGGTTTCACCTGGATCTTTTTCAAGATCTGCTGGGATTTTATCTGCTTTGTTTTTTTTTGGCGGCCCAGCAATGTCTTTTCACTCACGGTCGCACTGCGCCGCAAAGCCTCAACTCTGCCACGATCGTCCTCATCCCAAAGAAAAAAGACCCCGTGGCAGCCTCAGACTATCGACCCATCAGCCTTATCCACAGCTTTGGAAAGCTTTTTACTAAAATTCTTTCCACTCGCCTTGCCAGTTATATAGATGAGCTCATCTCACCCTGTCAGAGTGCCTTTATAAATAAACGCCACATCCAAGATAACTTCCTTTTTGTGCAAAGCAAATCCAAGTTTCTCCGCAGATCCAGCACGCCGGCCCTCCTGTTGAAGCTAGACCTCCAAAAAGCCTTCGACTCAGTCTCTTGGCCATATCTTTTAGACAACCTTCGCGCCCGTGGGTTTGGCGATAAGTGGAGGAATTGGATCGCCTCCTGTCTGCGGTCCTCCTCCTCACAAATCCTCCTCAACGGCTCTCCTGGCCCATTCATCATCCATCGTAAAGGGCTCCGCCAGGGGGACTCGCTGTCCCCCTTTCTATTCAATCTTGCAATTGAACCTTTGCAACGCCTTCTGCACATTGCAACCGAGGAGGGGGTCCTTTCACCGCTTCGAGGCATCCCGGCCAACCTACGTGTATCGCTCTATGCTGACGATGCTGCGATCTTTGTGGCGCCGATCAAGGAAGAGGTCTCGGCTTTGGCCCAGATATTACAGAGATTTGGCGCAATCTCTGGCCTCCGCACCAACTTTGAAAAGAGTCAGGTTGTGCCCATCGAGTGCGAGGGGCTTGACCTCGACGACATCCTCGTCGACCTGCCCGCGCGGCGAACGTCCTTTCCCATCACATATCTTGGCCTCCCACTCGCCATCAAGAAGCTAAAGCACGTCCACTTTCAACCTTTAATTGACAAGATTGCGGGCCGTCTGGCAGGCTGGCGGGGGCAAATGATGTCAAAGGGGGGTAGAGTCACCCTACTTAAGTCGGTTCTATCGGCCCTACCGTCCTACACCCTATC
>SPJY01003379.1:3523500-3724678 GCA_005191435.1 Raddia distichophylla
TGAGTTTGATAAAAATATAAATAATTTAAATCTAAGTTTGAAAATAATTGTACTATTTTGACCAAATTTGATTTAATCAAATTATGTCTAAATTTTATACCAAAACTTTGGAAAATATCTGTTAAAAATAAAAATTCTGAAATACTAGTTTTAAAATAAAAATATCTTTCAGTGGGTCCCACCCCTTCTCTTTTTCCTCTTTTCTTTTTCTTCTCCCCTTCTTTCTTTTCCTTTCTTTTCTCTTTCCCGTCGGGTTGTCTTTTTCCTC
The DNA here is from genome assembly GCA_005191435.1 of Raddia distichophylla. Lineage (NCBI taxonomy): Eukaryota > Viridiplantae > Streptophyta > Magnoliopsida > Poales > Poaceae > Raddia > Raddia distichophylla. The sequence continues at coordinate 3,523,769 of SPJY01003379.1, forward strand.
CGGCTTCTCTCCTCCACGCGCTGCCTCGCCGTGGGACCCTCCACAGTACGCCGCCGACGTGGAGTCCGGGCGACGCCACCCCCACTTGCTGCCGTGGACCCCGCCGCCTTGGCCGCATCCGCCGCCGCCGCCTATTTAAGCCGCGCCACCCGCCGCTACCCTCCTGCTCCTCCTCTCTGTCCCGACGCCACCGAGCCGTCGCCGTCGCCACCGTGCCGTGGCCAACGTCGGTAACACACCGCCGCCGGTAAGCTCATCTCTCCCCACCGAAGCCCACCATCGCCGTGTCTCCCTCCCCGCCGATCCACCTCAACGGCGCCGCGCCTCCTCAGTCCTCCCCGACCCCCATTCGCGCAGCCATCGTCTTCCCCTAGCCTCCCCATAGCTCGCCGGAGCACCTACACTCACCCGCTCAACGCCGGCGACCACCTTCACCGGGCGCCGCCGTCTTCATCCGCCCCGAGCCGCCGCCAACTCGCCGCCGAAGACCTCCAACGCTGCCGACCCCTCCCCCGAGACCCCCACGGCTCCTTCTCCCGTTCCCCTCACCTTCCCTCACCGGAGCGCCGCCGCCGCCGCCGGAATCCCCTCCGCCGAGCCGCTCCCACTCCGCCCACTCCGGGCCGAGCCGTGCGCCAGGCCGAGCCGGGCCGCGCCATTCCCTGCCGGCCAGCTAGCCCAGCGCCAGCCTGGGCCGCCAGCCGTGCCCGCGCGTGTTGCTGGCCCACCAACGCCGCCAGCCCATAGCACCCCGCCGGCCCAACTCCCTCCCGGCCCATTGGCCTTTTATTTAGCCGCCAAGTTTTGTTATTTTTGTATCTTTAAAGATATGGCTCCAAATTTACTAAAATGAATTTCTAAAAATTCATAAAAATGCAGGCTTCAATTTAAAATTACCATTTTCATCATGTGCATTCATATTTTTGTATGTACATTCATTTGTGTGTTTTATCTGTTGCACTAGATCCGAACGTCGACGTCGTTGGAGCCGAGGATTTATCCGGACGCCTGGAAAACTGGATTCACGGCAAGTCAATGTTTACTTTTTCCTTACAATATTTGTTGATCATATTGCTACCTAGATTTATAAATGATTTACTAGATTTGCTAAGTGCATATTATATTAAAATGTAAAAATGCTAGTTGATTAGGCTAATTAGTTAAATGCCCAGAAAATTTATTATTATCGTATAAACCTGATCCTTTCAACCCTAGGAATATATAACTTATTTATTGCTATTTCATTGATTAGTTAATCGTTAAATGCTTAGCCCTGCTGTTTATTGCTTATTGCTGTCACTATTATTTCATGTGAACTGCAATGTTTGAAATGCATGATTTAAGGCAGTTGACGCTGCCGTATTTGATAAAATGGGACTATTGGGGGTACAATAGTCGGTATTGTAAAAGAGAAATTATTTTCGCAAAACCCTGGTTTGGGTGGATGGTTGTATGGATTTGTGCAGTATGCACGAGACTTGGGCCCAGTGTGGGAACCACCCAGATCCCTTTGGACCGAGTCCTTGAGGTAGTCAAACTAAGTTCAACAGTGTGACCACGAGTGCTGGTATGGGCAGGCCCTGGTCGAGTACCCTGCAAGTTCTTTGTTTGGGCATCTCACTTGGTGGAATAGGGAGCGTAGAATCCGTAATACACGGTGTCACGCAGACTATGAACCTATTGGCGCAAAAGGGGGCCGCTGGCAACTGAGTACCAGCCTAGAGGTGGAATCCTTAGCGGAGATGCCTAAGCTAGGAATGAGTTGGTTAAAGACCTTGTGGTGGTTTACTTTGTAAATTACCTCTCGTGGGTAAAGCGTGCAACCTCTGCAGAGTGTATGTCTAGACAGCCGTGCCCACGATCAAGGGCGGGCGACGGAGCGCTGCCTCATGGTAGTCTTTCACACTTTTGTTTTCGAAATGGCGTTTTAAAGTGAAAACATGGCAGGACGTCGTGAGATTTGTTTTGGGCCTTTGCAGCAGGACGCTATGGAGTGACTGTTATTGCATGGCAGGGGCCATGAGTTGATAGGGCAGTTAGCCCTGAGATATTCAGATTGGCAGGTGCCATGAGCTTATGAGCTTGACATGGCAGGATGGCATGAGACTTTTGTTTGACTCGGCAGTCACCCTTGAGTCCTGTTACGACATGGCGGTAGCCATGAGTTGACCTTGGTGTGTTAAAATCGGCAGGTAGCCGGAGATTCAAAAGAAATATATTTTTTTCAACTCTTCTTAACCCTTTTTACATTTTCAAAGATATAGGAAAATTTGTAAAGATGGCTTTCCACAAAAGAAACCCTAATCCCTCCTTTGCTAAGCTCTCATATGCATATGTCAATTTGGCTTGCGAGTATTTGCACATATACTCACCCTCGCGTTCACTCGCGGGGCTGCTCATTCCAACGAGCAAGCTTGGAGTCTCAGAGTTACTACCCGGACTACGTTGAGCCTGGAGACAACGATTTCACCGATGGTGTTCAAGACGTGGATTTCTTCAACGCCTAGGATCGCTACTACAGCCTTGCTTGTGGAATTGTGTTGGAGTTCTCTTTTGGATTTTACTGTGTACCCATGCTTCTGCAGTTGTATGGCTTGCGTGCCAGTCTTTTGTATTATGAGCCTTAATGGCCACACTCTGATGTAATATCTAATGTTTTAATAAGAATGGTTATGATCCAAGTTCTGGAAAATCTGTGTGCACTAGCTATTGATCCACGGACTAGTACAGTGAGGCATAGAAGGGACTCAACTCGTTCAGACGGGTCCCTACACTGCCGATCCTCTCTCTCACACCTACCCTCATCAAATTTTGGAAACCCCTACCATAATTCTTCTCCCATTCAAATTCCATTTTAAGGCCCATTTATGCAATTTAATGCCATTTATGCGCTTTAATGCCCATTTATGCACCTTAATGGCCAATTATGGTGATTGCACATTCCTTAGTTTTCCGTCCTCCTCTCTTTTCTTTCCCTCTTCTTCCTTTCACTCCTACTCGCATCCACAAACCAAGCCACCGCCATCCCCAGCGTGCGCCCATGCCGCCCCAATCCCGTGCAGCCCCAGTGCCAAGTCCGCGCCGCGCCATCGTCCTCATCGAGTCGCCGCCGCCCAGATCGGAGAGCGCCCAGCCCTTGCCCCCATGCCACCTAGATGCCAATCTGCAGCTGCCCCAGGGTGCCATCACTGCTCCTGCCTGCCGCCACCTCCACGCTGTCGCCGATAGAGCCGAGCCGCAGCGCGCCATGCCCCCACGGCCACCGCCCCTGGCCACGCCGTGCCAGCCCGGGACAGCCGCCTTGCTACCGCCGCCGCCGCAGTCCCGGGATGCCGCCGCCGTTGCCTTGCCGCCGGCCACTGCCCTTACTCCCTCTCCCCCATGGCCTCTTTCTCTCTCTCTCTCTCTCTCTCTCTCTCTCTCTCAGTGTTGTGGCGATGGGAAGAAGAAAGGGGATTTTTCCCTTTTAACCCCCGGTTGAACCAAAAATTCCCAAACCAACACAAGTCTATCATGAACATTCTCTTCTCCAATTTCCGTATCTTCTAAACCGAAGGTCCGATTGACTCCAAACCAATTTTCCTAGCCTACTACTATTTTATTCTACCTACAGTAATTATTTTTTGTATTTTTCTAAATTTCCTTTGCAGTCGCCTCTGCGCATGCGCCTCGTTTTGTGTGTCATCGTTGCCGACTTCGCGAGGCGTACACCGAGCGACGCTGTCGAAGGGAAAAGTACTCTGGCCTGAGTTTGCTCAAATCCGATGTGTGTTTTGAAGCACTATCGCCAGTAACTTGTTTATTAGTTTTATTTAAATGTATTTACTATTAGTTAATTGTTTGCATCTCGTTTTATGTGTGGACCATATCGGTATTTTTTATCGGGAGTCGTGAGTGTCGATATAACCCGGGGAATCGTCAAGACCAAGAGACGGGGCAAGATGTTGCCGTCGACTACGCTGGAGCTGTGGATGCCGACAACCTCCTAGGAGGACATGAAGGCGTGGACTTCGGAACGAGACGTCGCCACTGGAGATGTTGACTCGAGAACATCGACAATTCCTTGCTAGGCCGATCGTTGCTAGGCAAGCACTAGTTGTTTGCATATTCCTGTCCTATGATTTAATATATCCGCTCGTCCAAAAGTAGGTGCTCTCTTGGCTATGATTTTGGGCAACAGTCTTTGGACGGAGGGGGCTTAATCGTCTTTACTTTTCGTACTTCACCTTTGCATGCATATTAGGATAGCGTGTGTGCCTTATTCATGTTAGTCATTTACTAGCATGACTTGACCTCATTTGATGAACCCTTTACTGTTCCTTAGCCTATCCTTTGACTAGAAGTGTAGGTTGCATTGGGATTACTATAAAATGTGCCTTGCGAGGCGTATGCTTCGTGATGGTGTTTTTGATTAAACCCTAAACAACTAAAACTAGTGTGGATCGTGAAGGAACCTAAGGCCGAGAGGGGGGGATTGAATCGGACTATTTCAATTTTTACTTTTGTTGCACTTAGTCACTTAGGCAAGTTAAGGCACACAGCTAGCGCGTGAAATCCTACACAAGTCTAGTAGGCGGAAGCAATCAAAACACAAGTGTAGGAGGCACGAAGGCAGTCACAGGCAGTGGATATCAAGATGCGGTAAGTAAATGAGACAGAGAGGCGCAAACCAATCTTTTTACCAAAGTTCGGTGCTCAACACATGAACACCTACGTCTCCGTTGAGAAAACTTCTCACACAGAGAAGTCGGGACTCTCTCGTCCCTAACCCTCAATCCACTCGTGGTAGCTCTTCACCAACACATGGTAGGCGAGCTCCAAACGTTCACACGAATCTGCAGCCTCCACACGTGAAGGACCCTGAAACACCGACTTCACAAGCGAAGCCGACCTCGAGTACACCGGGGATTTAGCACATCTCCGACGCAATGGAGAAGAGCACGTTGGGAAGTAAGGTGGCCGCCGACGCGATGGCGGGCTTTGCACACCCCGACGAACGGAGAGGAAGCACCGTGGGAAGCACGGTGACCTTCACGGAGAAGGGTTTGCTTGTGGTACGCTTAATGGAGCTTGACGATGACGACGTCTCCCGTAGCAAGAATCCCAAGAGCACAAGATCGGAGACACCACAACTCACTCAACCCTCATCCCACCATGGAGGATGGCAAAACAACCATGGGAGAGGACACGAACCTTGGGGATGACGAGGAGAAGACTAGGGAGTGCTCTCTTCTTCTTCCTCACTCCTTCTCCCACTCAATCTCTCAAGAACATGGAACCCTAGGTGGAGGGGAAACGATGGAAGGAGCTCTCTCGCTTGGGGAAAGGTGGCTAGGGTTGCAAATGAGCCTCTCACACCTCTCCCACGACCAGCAAAGCTCTTATATACTTCCCCACTTCGAAACCCTAGAAAATAGATCTCAGATCTAAACTCAAGCCCTAGGCCGGACAACCCCCGGACAACTTCCGGACAGTCCGGACGAAGGCAAGCGCTCCCTGTAGAAATTGCAATTCGAGACAGAGGGGACACAACAGGGTCCGGACAGTCCGGACTCCTAGGCCGGACAGTCCGGCCGAAGGAATGCGCTCGCTGGAAAAAGAGTTTGCAAGTTGGGGAGGAAAACACTTGGGCCGGACAGTCCGGCCTATAGGGCCGGACAGTACGGACTAAGGCACAATTTCGTCAACTTCCCAGGTCCCCAGGCTGCTGAAGGCTTCCTGAATTTATATATTTTTTCTGCTGCTCAAATGAAAAAGTTGTCAACACAAAAAAGATGCACCTTGAAATTCTATACAACTTTCATGTTTTGATGTTTTTAATCCGAGTATGGGAAGGCATTCAAAAATGCGAAATACCACAGATCTGCCACGAAGGCCGAACTGGGCCACTTGGGGCGGACTGTCCGGGCCCATGGGCCGGACTGTCCGGGCCCAGTTGCCCCAGCTCAGCCTGCAGCCCACAAAACCCTCTGTTACTGTAGCATTTCCCGAACAAAGATATTTTTGATGATTTAGAAATATTTGGCGCCAAAACTTAAGCTCAAACGGGCGGGAAAGTTCGTAGGCTTAGGCCAAAACTTAAGCTCAAATTGGCTTAGTGGCTACAAAACCTCGGACACGTGGCTACCCCTTGGAATCCTCTGGACCTATCCCCAACTCTCTCGAAGACGAATGAGGATAAGAGACCGGAGATGTGCTCTGTGGGACCCTGCAGCCAGAGATTCGACGATCGGCAGGCATGATGACCCTAGACTACACACACGCAAGAAATCAAAAGAACTATGAAACAAATGTCCTTAATCTTGACGTGATTCATCTCTACAACCCAGTTGCCATCAATTACCAAAATCAAATAAGCCCCTCGGGAGCTTGCTCTTACAGATTGCTTAGGGGAGACCCGGCAGTGATGGTTCCGGGATTGTGGTAGAGATTCTAGGGTCTCGTCTAATAAGAACTCAAGCTTGTGTACTACTAGACCAAACCTTACCATACAACCACTTGTACTTTCGGCCCTGGCTTAGTACACTACGAAACCTAATAACCGCTTGCTCGTAGGCTGTCCGGTTATGTTTCATCACTATTGCCCTAGGGCGAGGCTCGCGACCTTACCTGAGGGGTAGGTGCATTCCTGAGACCGAATGGCTTAATTGGGGAACGACCCACGGATGGTGTCTAGAAGTAGTAGGTGCCCTACCGCGGCGGACACCGGCGGGGCCGGGGAAACCTGAAGAGAGGGCAGGTGAAGTGGTGGGCGTAGTAGGCTGAAAAAGCCTTGTACCGTATCTCCTAGTGGATGAGACGGGGCTTGTGGGAAAATTTGTACACACTCTGCAGAGTTAAATCTATCATGATAGACGTGTCCACGGATATGGACGGGGCGGGAGGTTTGCACTCGTAGATTCACCTTTTTAATAATTGAACTTGACTAGAGTAGGCTGGGATTGGCCTGGTGTGATGATGCACCTTCCTTGATGTTCGTGATGATGGGTTCAGTTCATGCATTCAACAAATAAAACTTGTTTACTAAAATTTGATTAGAAAATAGGTCTTTGTGTAAAATAGCCAATTCCCCCGATCTTTGCCATTTCATACATTTCTTAAGAACTGCTTACTGGATAGCTGCGTACTCATTATATCTATCACGGATAAATTTTATTATTCAGGTTGCAAGTCTGATCAGGACCAAAAGGGTCCGAACTCAGGTGTGCAGCACTAGCTGCGGGTGTCCTGGTCAATTGCTTGGATATTATCGCTGAAGGCTGTTACTGCTCTGATGTTGTTGTTATTCGTTCTTAATATTTGGCAATACCTGTTTTATTGTAATAGCTTATGATGCTACCTTGTATTACTCCGTTATTTTGAATAATAATGGAATGCCAGCGATGATAACCGTTTAATTGTTCATCATGAGGTACCAGTCTGGGCCCAGTGGCGGAGCCACCGCCCGGTCACCCTAGGCCCAGGCCTGGGCTCCGGCCCAATAACAAGGCATTTATTCCTTAAGGCCCAGCTCATTTTTCAGCATATTTGTGGTAAGTGGCCCGGCCCAACTGGGCGGAGCCAAGGCCCAGCCACCCTGGGCCCAGGCTCCCCAGTTGGCTGGGCCTTGGCTCCGCCCAGTTGGGCTGGCTCCGCCACTGTCTGGGCCTATTATCATATCATGATGCCGGATTCCCTGTGGAGACGCAGGGGGTCGTGACATTTCAGATCGACGTCACCACAAATAATATACATGAAACAAATATTGCTTTCATCCCATGATGTTGTGGATGCATAAATCTCTGAATCTATTTCTTCTCTTGCGTCCATTATTAGGGAAGAAATTGGTACATTAGTTCTTGGAGGATGAGGGGAAATACTGGATTGAAGTAGAGGTTGTCCAAGATTAAATTCCGTCGGGTAGCTGCAGCCCAAATCAACAAAGAAGCAAAACTGCAGCACCTAATTTACCCAAATCAACGCCAAGTTGCTGGATTTCTTGGCTTAGGTCCACTATAGAACAACCAGGAGGAGTGGGAGGGTTTTAGCATGAGAGGGTGGCCATGAGGCATATGCAGCAATCTATTGAGGTGCGTCGGCGGGAGGCAGCCATGGATCTGGAGGAACTCGAGTATGCTTGGGAAAGAGGGTTGTAGGGTCAGATTTGGGGATTAGGTATTTGGGGGGGACTGTGGTGCGCTATGCGGCTAGAGAGAACAACCTAAATTCCACGCTGCAGAGGGGGAGATGAGCTTGTGCTAAAGAGGGGGAAATACACATGTACATAGTCGGCCCGTCCAATATTTCAGCTTCGCGCGCTGCAGCCACGTGGCCCGCCACCCATGTGCGCGCTCCGGCCTGGTGTGGGTCGTAAGGATTTGACAACCTACAGTAAGCTGGGTCAGGCCTTATGCCTGCAGAGACAATCTGCTATAGCTTTCACCGACAGACACTCCACCCCTTATTGTTGCTTTTGCTGGTAGACCGTCCACCGATAATATTCTGCATATTTAGTGGCAGACGGTATGCCACTGTTTCAGTTCTTTACCAATAGACTTCAGCCCTTAATACTAAGTTATGGTGTAGTGACGCCCCACTTTACCCTATGCTGTTTTCTTGGTCCTCCAACCGCCAAACATTATCTCCTGCTTGTACAGGAGGAATGTCGTGCCATCGCCAATACAGTTGCCGAAGCTTATATTGGTTACATTAGTTACTTTAGGAGTTTCAATATTCTCATTAGCGTGGCATTCTTATGTATTGTCACAATGTCATCATGGTGTATATGTCGTCAAACCCCACACATCATCAACATACGAAATATATTACGGAGTGATATGAGAGATTTTTGCGTATATATCTCTATAATCCTTTAGATCAATACCTGTGAATTCCTTCTGTTATCATGTGTAAATAGATGGGACACACTTCTTGTTAATTATATTTAATTGTTAAAAGTACTCCCTTCATTTCAATATGTAAGACATATAATTTTTGACAAGGCCTTTAACGTAGAATTTTGACCATATCATTTTCTTCCCGAGATATCATAAACAATAATATGATATATTCTAAAATACAAATCTAACTATATGACATACATAACACTACTAAATATATATGTTTTTAGATTAATTATTAGTTAAAATTACGAATATTGAATTTTTTTTAATACTTGCGTGTCTTATATTTGAAACAGAGCGAGTAGTATTCGTTGGAGTCTGAATACAACTCTATTTAATTGGACGTAATGGTTGATATAAAGGCCGCGAGCGTTTGGGCGTTCCCCACGCGCATCGTCGAAAATTTGAATCCACACGCTACGCTACTCTGGAACGCGCAACCGCCAGCAGATGTGCTAGAAAATTGGTAGGCTCGCGAAAGTATTTGCTATGTAAGGGTATGCCAACCTCCTTCTTTTCCTCATCTTACCCTCAAATCACTGTAGCTAATAAAATATATGAGAGAAAAATATAGAAAGATGATTGAATAGTGATGAGATAGGGGAATTTTATAGGTTGCATTTGGCATGCCCTAATATATCAAAACCAAGTGGGCTAAGCAACCTGGCAGAGATGCATGCCATGAGCCCATGATTCCCGTGAATATTGTACAGACAGTTGATGAACCTATTGGAATTAAATACAGGTACAGAGTTAGCTTTTGGCCAGTCCTTGTTGGCAGCCATGTGATTGCAAATTTGCAACTAGCGAGACAACTAGTGTCATAGAAGTGTGTTGATCACTCCACTGTTGCTACCTCTTGTAACACCCCAACCATATTACAAACTTTACAAAAAAAATTACAAATTTCGACAGCATTTTCCCATAAATTCCTCTAATTCATACATAACAATTATCAACCAAATGCACAATAATTATCATCCATCAATATCAAGAACATAATCGACGACATCACAACCCATTCATGTGTCCATTCCAACAGAAGGCCAACACCAATTACCAGTTCACCAATTACATTTAACGACGGCGACAAAGTCATTAGACAGTAAACAAACCAATTAACCAATGAACTGAATAAACATCCATCTCCACATAAGACAAGAATAATGGCCAAGGAAATGAGATAACTAAATTTACTAAATCCAACAATCATATTAAGGTGTGAGTTCTTGTGCCAAATTGAGATGTGCTATGCCCTCCCATGCATGTCGCCTTTATCGATCACTTAGAAACATTTAAAAGGAAAGGGTGAGTCCACGACTCAGCAGGTATATATTAAACAAAGGGATTAATTTAACAATACCACATGTCTTAATACCAATCCCAATCCATCATGCCACTGTCACTGTAATAATCTCAGTTCATCAATGAATGCAATGCAATGCTTTATGCGTCTGTGTCTGTAAGCTCATACCGGTATAGCTAGAGTGCCACCCGTCGGTGCACACCCTTGCCCGTCCTATCAAGGCCGGGGACCAAATACTCCACTCCCGTGGAGTGCCTACCGAAGCATGGCTTTTCCCTCCCACATCAGTGGGATGCCTACCGGAGGGTAGGTCCTGTCATATGTATTCAATTGCAAGAGATGCAACTTATACCAATAAACAATTTCAATAACAAGTAAACTCAGTAGCATTTGCGTTGCCTCAGTAATCATATCTTCACTAAGTAACATTCATTGATTGTTAAATCTTTAAATAACATATACTTGTCTTTCTAATCACGGGGTTAGCACGACGCACGGTCGACAATGAAGTCGCACCACCACCTACAGAAGGCGATGAATCTCAATACAATACTCCCACAAGCAAAGCAACAAATAAAGTATATCGTTCCTACACGCGACCCTTCCTTCTCTCCAAATAAATCATTCCCTTTCATTCCACTAAAACCCTTAAATAACAATAAATAGAAATTCTGGACAGCAACATTAAAACGGACATATCTCCCACATCTCTCGCCCGATTTACACGTTCTAATAACCAAAACGAATATAAAGTCGGTACGCTCCATTTATGTATATAAGATCGGGTGCTAATTCCTAAGCTAAACATGCCAAAACTACCAAAGAAGCTGATGCATATGGAATCACACGGCTAACTTTCATCCGTACACCATTAGCCTTCGCTAATACCCACATCTAACATCTAATGGACAGAATTTTCCACGAGCAATCTCCTAATCACAACCTATGCAGCAATACACAAGGGAGATTCAAGAGGAGGAACAAACCCTAACACCCTTCTTTACCTTCTTCCTTCTCTACCTTTTCTTCCCCTTTGCCTCTCCCATCGGTTTCCACTAGAAACAGCAGGACGATGAGACAACGGTGGCACGGCCACGGCACGGCGACGCTGGGTGGTGGCGACAGCCCTGGACGACGGCGGCGCCGCCGCGGCTCGGCGGCGAGGATGGCGGGAGGAGATGGGGCGGCGGCTGGGTGGTTTTCCCTGGAGGAAAACCCGATGACCACCCCGCCATCGGTTATATGAACCGGCATGGGCTAGGCTGGCTTGGGCCAGAGGCCCAAGCGTATCACACATTCACACCTCTGCTGGAGTGCAAAGCAATTAGTACATGTATACTCTCTAGCTAGCTATAAATCGTCAAATGTTGCCAGATCCGTCATTGAAACAATTCTGATGTGCATGCATTGTCTGCATTCGTCTTGGTGAGCGCAGGCAGCAAGCAGGATTCTTCAGTGGAGCACCAGCGGTTGATGGCCGGAGATGCATGGGAACTGGACATCATCTTTCATTCCCTGCTTATAGCCGGGAGCTCGCTGACGAACCTGTGGAGCAGCTGGTCCACTGAAATCCTTCTGGCCGCGAGCTTCGGGATGCAGCTGCTGCTCACCATCCTCGCCGGCTTCCGATGGCGCGGCTCCTCCATCAAGCTGTGGGATGGAGTTCTGAGGTGGTTCATCTGGCTCTGCTACGTGGGGGGCGACTACGTGGCGACGACGGCGCTCGGGAGCCTGTCGGTGAGCAGCACGGCCGGCGAGCGGCAGCTGCTGGCGTTCTGGGCGCCCTTCTTCCTGCTCCACCTGGGAGGCCCCGACAACATCACCGCCTACGAGATCGAGGACAACAAGCTGTCCGGGCGCTCCGTGCTGGGGCTCGTGTTCCGGGTGCTGGGTGCCTCCTACGTCGTCTACAAGTCCATCTCCGGCAGCAGGAGCTTGGTGGCGGCGGCCTGGCTGATGCTCACCGTCGGCGTTGCCAAATACGTCGAGAGGACACTGGCGCTGCATCTCGCCAACCTGAAGAGCATCCACAGATCAGTCAAGAAGCAGCACCGGCGGGGCAAGTGCGGCACCACCGATCACCAGAAAGATGGCCGCCGGCGTTACAGGAACAGCATGCTTCAAGGGGAAGGGAATGATCACAAGAACAGGAACGGCATTCTGATGGTTGCGCACTCCCTGTTCCACATCTGCAAGCGCGCCATGGTCGACTCGTCGGTGGAGATGGATTCGGAGGAGGCTCAAGAATACAAGGACGTTCTTATGGAGAAGAAGTGGCACACCAAGTTCAAGGTTACGGAGATGGAGCTGTCCCTAATGTACGACTTCCTGTACACCAAGGCTCCGGTGATCCACACCTGGCACGGCTACTCCATCCGTGTCTACTCGCCGCTGGCCACCGCTGCCGCACTGTTGCTTGTTGAATGCAGCCATCAGGATGGCCGGCACAGGCAAAGGCAAGCCGATGTGGTGATCACTCGCGTACTGCTGGTTGCTACCTTCATCCAGGAGGCAGCGTCCCTTGTGAGGGCACTAGGATCGTCATGGACGGCCTTCTTGTTGTACGACAAACGGCGATGGGGTCGGCTTCAGCACCAAATATTCTGCAATCGCCGGTGGCATCGGTTTCGCCGTGCCGTCGCGGGTTTGAACCGTCTTGTCAGGATGCCCCGCCACAGGAGGTGGTCATGGCGTGTTGGGCAGCTCAACCTGTTGCAGGCCAGCACCATGATCGGATCGCCAAAAGAGTGTGTGGAGCCAGACTTGGAGAAGGTGAAAGACCGTTGCATCAGCATTATATGGTTTCCGCAGAACGTAAGGGAGATAGTTTTGCGTGAAATTTCAAACAAGATAGTAGACCTAAGGAACGCCATCAGAGAAGGCCAAAAGAAGGAGGGCCTAGATGCTGCAGACTTATCCGAGAAAGTGGTAAAATCTAGGACAAGATGGGGCCATGAGGCACTCCATAAGAACTTCGGTTATGGCAGCCTGTATGAAAAATTCAGGAACAGCCTAGGCTATGAACTTCAGGATGGCATCCTCACCTGGCACATCGCCACTGACATCTACCTCTCCAAGTCTGAGAAAGCCAAGAACAAGGCCGACGAGTCGGTGGAGAAGCGCGTGGGCGCAATCAGGACGCTGTCCAACTACATGATGTTCCTCCTCGTAGAGCGCCCCTACATGCTGCCGGGCCTTGTTCTCCGCAGACTCTATGAGCTGACCTACCAGGATTTGGTCGGCATTTGGCGGACGCGATATGATCAGCACGACGTAGAGTCCTCCTCTTCTACCAGCTTCCAGCTACCACGGGCACTACTGTTCCAGAAGCTTGATGGCCATCCAATTTCTCCAAGTGAGCAGAATCTTGCCCGGATCCTGTGTGATGAGGAATTAAGAATTGAACCTAAGAGTTATCTGCTTGAAGGAATCAAGCTTGCCAGGAACCTGCTCTCTGAGGAAGAGGAACCCAGCAAGCCGTATAAGGGGCCCCTTGAGTTCGGCATGCTGCATGTGACCTTGGAGGTGTGGGTTGAGATGCTCTTCTACGCGAGCTACCAGTGCAGCAGGGAGTCCCATGCCAGCCAGCTCAGCCGCGGCGGTGAGCTCACAACCATGGTCTGGCTTTTGGCCGAACACATCGGCCTCTTCACCATCAATACAAAAGCCAAGGCTGCAATGGAGCAAGGCCGAAAAAGGAGGAAGGAGGCCAAGAATGTGTGAAGCAATCGTAGTTGTTAATTTTTTGTCGACTGTCTACTTTTATTTATTTATGAGACCAGTTTAACATCAGACAACTCAGAGTTGTTTAACTCTTAGTCTATTTTCTATACCGTAGATCAAATACCTCCGTTGGGTATATAAAAGATCTAACGGTGGCATTAGATAGGTGAGAAAATCGACTGAGAGTTATTTGTAAAACAGTTGTATCATGTCTTGATCAGCAAAAACGTTTATTTATTTTGTCCCATATCGCATCAGGAATGCAATTATCTAATTTTCTCCTTTATTTCTACAATAGAGCGAGGTGTTTATGTACATCTCCTTGAGTGGTGGACAATGCGCATCAACTCCTCTATGTACATGTCGGGAAACCTCGGAACGAGAAATCAATTAAAACGTACCCAGTAATACTTCGCCGCTTAAGGAAGCAATGGTGAATCCAACTAAGGACGGCGGATCCAAGAATCACGATACTAGTGGCAATGAAGATTGTTTTTTTTGAACTAGTTATTAACTTTACACTGTACACATGTTGCCTTACTTATAGGGTTCAAGTTGCGTAGCTGACATAGAGCCAAGAAACCACCTGCCATTTGTATGCATCCAATGATGGAAATACCCTCAGTCTACCAACTAACGAGGGAACAAGAAGTCTTCTGGGTTCTGGTTATGGGTTACTCTGGATCGCGGCTCACTTCTGGTTTATGCTACTGGCTAACTTGATTGTTACAAAATAACATAGGCTTAATCATTTAGGTTGTTCAATCACGTGAACACAAGCAGCAGCGAAAGTCATTAGCACTAATCACTTTCTCACAATGTTTCTTCCAGTTAATGGAATTGTGGAAAAACAGTACAAACTAACTGAAACTTTTAGCGCCTGCACGAAATCGCAAATTTCAGGTGCCTGCGAAATAGCAACAGCGTTTTTTGAACTAGTTATTAACTTTACACAGTACACATGTTGCCTTACTTATAGGGTTCAAGTTGCGTAGCTCATATAGAGCCAAGAAACCACCTGCCATTTGTATGCATCCAATGATGGAAATACCCTCAGTCTACCAACTAACAAGGGAACAAGAAGTCTTCTGGGTTCTGGTTATGGGTTACTCTGGATCGCGGCTCACTTCTGGTTTATGCTACTGGCTAACTTGATTGTTACAAAATAACATAGGCTTAATCATTTAGGTTGTCCAATCACGTGAACACAAGCAGCAGCGAAAGTCATTAGCACTAATTTTGATTAGAATTTATCATTAGTGTCAGTGAAGATTAGTCATAGAGCATGCAGGGGATCGAGTACGAAACAACAATGGTCTTGGTGATGGTCATGTAGCAGCACGAGCTCCTCATCGAACGGCAAGCTGCAAAGGCGGTACACGGCTTTCCATGTAGCTCCATGGCAGAAGTGCGGAGCATCGGAAGAGAAAGCCCGAGTTCCAGACTCAGGGGGAGCAAAATTCGCCCCCAATTCCATCATGGCAACCACCATCATCACCATTAGCACTAGCACCACCAGGGTCATCATCATCAGCAGCATCGTCCGAGAGGGTAGAGGTTCAACTTTGCGTCTCGACCGCAAGCATCGGGTCAAGTGACGTTCGCACCCCGACCACTGGCACCGAGCTAGGGGTTGGCAAATCAGCAGCCAGCCAGGCAAGGACCCCAGATTGGAGGCAACCAGCAGGGTCAGAACAAGAATGCGGGTCAAAACACCACCAGGCTCACTTGTTTCAAGTGCAAGCAAATGGGGCATTTCGCACATTCTTGCCCTCTAAAGACCAGGAACTAGACCCAGCAACAAGGACCCTAGATTGGAGGCAACCAGCAGGGTCAGAACAAGAATGCGGGTCAAAACACCACCAGGCTCACTTGTTTCAAGTGCAAGCAAATGGGGCATTTCGCACATTCTTGCCCTCTAAAGACCAGGAACTAGACCCAGCAAGTTCAAGGGGGTCAGAACCTCAATGCGTCCAACTTCGGGCCTATGCAAAGGATGGGAGCCGGGCGAGTCAACCACGTTACGGCCGAGGATGCATCAGACGTTGTATTAGGTACGTTCTTGGAAAACTCCGTACCTGCAACAGTTTTATTCAATTCGGGAGCATCACATTCATTTATTGCTAAAAACTTAGTGGATAAGACTAAATGGAGGCTAGCGCCACTAAAACGGCCCTTAAAGGTGCAATTCCTGGGGGGATCTATGAACGTTACTATGGGATGTCCTGAAGTTGAGATCGAAATCCAAGGATCCAAGTTCAAATCCAACCTCCTCCTGCTAGATACCAAAGGGATGCAGATCATATTAGGGATGGATTGGTTGATGAAGTTTGATAGCCAGATCGATTGTCCCCGTAGAGCTGTCACCCTAACCAATACCGATGGGACACAAATCACCTACCAGTCCATCAGAAGGAGGCAGGATGGAGTTATTAACCACATAAAGGTGACGAGATCCGAAGGAGAGAATCCCACATTGGAGGAAGTACCTATAGTGAACGAGTATCTTGATGTGTTCCCTGCTGATCTGTCTGGATTACCACCGGAACGGGATGTGGAGTTCTCCACTAACGTGTACCTTGGGACGAGTCTGATATCTCAACGGTCATACCGTATGAATGTCACCCAACTAGCAGAGGTGAAGAAGTAGATTCAAGAGCTAAAACATAAGGGTTTTATTCGACCAAGCACATCACCATGGGGAGCACCCGTTATTTTTGTTAACAAGAAGGACGGAGATCTCTGAATGTGTGTGGACTATCGATCCCTCAATGAGGTGACTATAAAGAATAAGTATCCATTGCGGAGGATCGATGATTTATTCGATCAATTGAAGGGAGCATGTGTCTTTTCGAAGATCGACCTACGATTCGGTTATCATCAGATTCGAATCAAGGATGATATACCGAGGACCGCCTTTACCACCAGTGATGGATTGTACGAGTTTCTGGTCATGTCTTTTGGACTCACAAATGCCCTAGCGCATTTTATGCAAATGATGAATAAAGTGTTCATGGCGTACCTGCACAAGTTCGTAGTGGTGTTCATTGATGACATATTAATTTACTCAAAGACTGAGGAGGAACACGCCGAGCATCTCAAGATCGTGCTCGAGTTATTAAGGTAGCACGAGTTATATGCCAAGTTGAGTAAGTGCGACTTTTGGATTAAGGAAGTGTCATTCTTCGGCCATATTGTTTCAGAAGGAGGAGTGTCGGTGGATCATGCTAAGGTGAAGGAAGTACTCAACTGGAAGGAGCCAAAAACTGTGACCAAAGTCCGAGATTTTCTCGGTTTGGTAGGTTATTATCGGAGGTTCATCGAAGATTTTTCCAGAATAGCGAAGCCTCTAACCAAATTACTTAAAAAGGATGTCAAGTTCAAATGGACACCAGCCTGCCAAGTGAATTTTGAGTCTCTAAAGATTAAGTTAACCACAGCACCGGTTTTGGTATTACCTAATATACACCAAGATTTTGAGGTATTCTGCGACGCCTCGAAACTGGGCATAGGTTGTGTATTGATGCAGGAAGGGAAGGTAGTGCTCTATGCTTCGTGTCTACTCAATCCTCATGAAGTTAACTACCCTGCCCATGACCTTGAGTTAGCAGCTGTAATGCACACTTTAAATTTGGAGGCATTACCTTGTGGGTAATCGAACGAAAGTGTATATGGACCACAAGAGCTTGAAATACATATTCACTCAACCTGATCTGAACATGAGACAGAGGGGATGGCTAGAGCAGATGGCAGATTATGATCTTGGGATTCATTACCATCCTGGAAAAGCAAATTCTGTCGTTGACACTTTGAGTCAGAATTCGAGGTGTGATGCGTTAATCGCCAACATGCAAAAGATGAATTTGGAAGTGGTTCCTTTGGGACAACTCAATGTCATGGAAGTGCAACCCACGTTGGATGACAGAATCAAGGAAGCACAGCAGAAGGATGATGAGATTTTTAAGATTGCCGCCCGGATAGCAATCGACAAGGCCCCAAGATTTAATATGGATGATGCTGGAATCGTGTGGTTTGGTAAGAGGATAGTGGTGTCCGATAAAGAAGGACTCCGAGAGTTAATTATTAAGGAAGCCCATGACACAGCATACTCGATACACCCAGGCAGTACCAAGATGTACCTAGATTTGAGAGGAAGGTACTGGTGGACCAGGATAAAGAATGACTTGGCCTCATATGTGGCAGAATGCGATGTTTGTCGACGTGTGAAGGCGGAGCACCAAAAACCTGCAGGATTGCTCCAACCCTTACAAGTTCCCCAGTGGAAGTGGGAAGAGATTGGCATGGATTTATGAGTAGGACTGCTAAGGACCCAGCAAGGATGTGTCTCCATATGGGTCATTATTGACCGGTTGACGAAGGTGGCACACTTTTTACCGGTCAGGACTACTTATACGAGTGACAAGTTGGCAGAGAAGCAGATTCACTCGCTACTGGGCACTCGTCTCGCCTTTAGTAGTGCCTATCACCCTTAGACGGATGGACAAACCGAGCGCACCAATCAAATCCTAGAAGACATGCTCAGATTTGTAGCATTGTCCAAGTCCAAGAATTGGGAAGAAGCTCTTCCGTATGCCAAGTTCTCTTATAACAACAGTTATCGGTCAAGCATCCAAATGACCCCATTCGAAGCACTATACAGGCGAAAATGCTGCACACCACTCTACTGGAGGACTAGAGAGAGAAAGGTATTTGGTCCTGAAATTTTGCAGGAGGCCGAGACACAAGTCAAATTGATACAAGAGAGGCTAAGAACGGCTCAGTCCAGGCAAAAGAGCTACGCTGACAATCGGCGTAGAGAATTGCAATTCAAGGTAGGGGATCATGTTTATTCGAAGGTATCCCCGGTGAAAGGCTTGCGGAGGTTTAATGTGTCCGAAAAGCTAGCTCCAAGGTATATTGGTCCTTTCCCCATCATGGAGCGAAGGGGGAGGTTGCCTATCAGCTGGAGTTGCCACCGCAGCTGTCAGCCGTACACAACGTGTTCCACGTCTCTCAGCTTAAGAAGTGTTTGCGAGTACCTAAAGAGCAAGTACCAATCGATGTGGTGGAAATACAAGAAGATCTGACCTATAAGGAGAAACCGTTCAAAATTGTGGATGAGGCTCAGAGGTGAACTTGGAGCAAGACGATAAAATTCTACAAGGTTCAGTGGGCAAATCATTCAGAGTCGGAAGAGACTTGGGAACGAGAGGAGTATCTTCAACAGGAATTCCCGGAGCTGTTCAAGAATCCTTCTGAATCTTGGGGCGAGATTCCTGTAAGGGAGGAAGTTTTGTGACATCCTAATAAAAATTTATTAGGTGTCACAAGTTTTTTCGAATAAAATAGGGGGATTACTCCAAAGGCTCAATATAATTCAGCTTAGATATCCTATGGGCCGTTTTAACTCGTAATTAGAGCCCATATCAGCCCATTGTTCGCTTTTAGCCCATTTAACAGAAGGCCAATAGCCCCCCTGCGCCTACACCACTATAAACACCCCCTCTCACTATTCACCGCTGCCCCATCCCCTCACCTCTCCCAAACCCTAATCTATGGCTCAAGACCCCTCTCCCGAGCGCTTTTTTGAGGTAAACCTCTTGTTCGAATGGTCAATTCATTGTGTAGATGGCACTAGTAGGTAGATCTTGTCGAGACGGTCCAAATGCATATGCGGATTGCCCATTTTGGTCAAGAAACGTGCCCAGTAGAGCTCACTGAAGTTTAGGGTTCCCACGGCCGCCGGCGAACCCCAGCGTTCGCGCCGCCGGCGAAAATCCTAAGCCCAACCCGTGCTCACCACGTCGCCCCCGGCGCCGTCGCGCACCGCGCTGCGCCAGTCACTGCCACATCGTTGCCATGTCACCGACACGTCATCGCCACGTCAGCAATCCCGCTGGCATGTCTTTTCCTTGGGCTGGCATGTCTATTCCTTGGGCCCCGCTTGTCAGCCGCTATGCGACACTGACCCATGGGCCCCACTGTTAACTGGAGCTGCGACGCGCCGGACCGAGCCGGTTGGGCCGAGCTGGGCCGTGCACGCGCGAGAGAGAAGTGGGCCGGATTCTTCGGTTCAGCTCATTTAGTGTTAATTTAGGTTTTTATTTTTCTAAGAATTTTCTATTTAACCCAAAACTTCCCTGAATTGTTTTGGGAGCTCTGTAACTCCAAATTAGATGATTTTAGAGCCTAAAAATTACATTTTAATCCTAGAATTTTTCTGTATATTTAATAAATATTTTCTCTGTACTGATTTGCTGTTGTATTACTTTTCCGTTTTTCGTGTCGACAGTGGTTGCTACTGTTGTTCCTATTGCTGCCCGGAGCAGGTGTGGGACCTGCAGAGCGCAGATTTCTTCGATGGCAAGCATATATACATGTTCTCTTCTAGTTTTACAATTTAATTAATCGTCTTTACTATTGAAACTTTTTGCATGCATGAAAACTAGGCGTGAGTACCAAGACATATTAATGTTTGATTACTGCGCCCTAGCTGCAATTGCTAAACCATTGTTATTTCCGTATGCCTATCCTTTCCTAGATGTGTAGGTTTGCATTGGGAACTCATTATAAAATGTGCCTTGTGAGGTGTATTCTTCATAGTGGTGTTTTTGGAGTAAACCTAAA
Organism: Raddia distichophylla; assembly: GCA_005191435.1. NCBI lineage: Eukaryota > Viridiplantae > Streptophyta > Magnoliopsida > Poales > Poaceae > Raddia > Raddia distichophylla. Next base: position 3,544,307 of record SPJY01003379.1, read on the forward strand.
CAACTAAAACTAGTATAGATGTTTAGGGGAGACCCGGCAGTGTTAATTTTGGGAATGAGGTGGAGTTTTGAGGGTCTCCTCTAATAAGGACCCAAGCTTATGTGCTACTAGACCAAACCATACCATACAACCACTTGTGCCTTCGCCCCTGGCTTAGTACACTACGAAACCCAATAACTGCTTGCTCGTAGGCTGTCCAGTTACATTTCGTCACTGTTGCCCTATGGGAAGGCTTGCAATCTTCCCTGAGGGGTAGGTGCGTCCCTGAGACCGAATGGCTTAATTGGGGAACGACCCACGAGTGGTGTCTAGAAGTAGTAGGCGCCCTACCGCGGTGGATACCGGCGGGGCGGGGAAACCAGTGGAAAGGGTAGGTGAAGTTGTGGGCGTAGTGACGGGGCTTGTGTGGAAACTTATACACACTCTGCAGAGTTAAAACTATCATGATGGTAGTGTCCACAGTCATGGACGGGGTGAGAGGTTTGCACATGTAGATTCACCCTTTTCAATAATAAACCTGACTAGATTAGGCTGGGATTGGCCCGATGCGAGACGCACTTTCTGTTGGAAGATGTGAAATAATATCGATGATCATGCATTCACTTAACTAAAATTTGATCAACTAAAATGTGACTAGAACTAGGTTTTGGGTAAAATAACCTAATCCCCACCTTTGCTCCTGCACTCATATTTAAGGATTACTTGTTGGGTAGCCGCGTATTCATTAAATTTCGCGCGGACGAATTATTACAGATTTCGGTCAGGACCAGGAGGGCCCTGACGAGAGTGCGCAAGAATAAGAAAGGTGTCTGGGTCGATGCCTTGTGATTTATTGCGGTTATTTAATTTGGCTACTCTGATGTTCTTTATGCTTGTTATTTAAATCCTCATGGACTATTCAAACTGGTATACCAGTTCCTTTTGTAATAAAAATGCTTCTGTTTACATGTATTTCACTCTAATTAAATGTAATGCGATGATTCCACCGTATTGTCCATCACGAGATACTAAACTAGGATTAGTATCGCCTCGTGGTGCTGGATTCCCATTACATGTACTAGGGTCACGACATTTAAAGGCGAAGAGTAAAGATTGTCGTCGACGTGTCTCGGACAGTACATCGAGTGTCTCCCCAGAGTGGAAAAATCACTAGGAATAATAGGGCTTTGGAACTGGAGACGCAATGATTGGTTAGGAATAAATGCTCTGCCCCTAATGAATGGGGAGCTCTTGTATTTATAGGGGGGTCGATGATTAGGGTTTACAATCTTAACACGGGAAGACATTTTTACCCTCACATCTGGACCGTTGATGCGAAATCAACGATCCCTTGCAGCAGTTAATCCCTTTTCGTGTATGCGAAAAACCCTTATTACCCCTAAAGCCTTAGAGCCCTTATTGAAATATTGGGCTGATCTACTGTAGGCCCATCTCTACGCAACAATGTTCAAGGCCCACAAATCCCGCTTGGCCCAGCCACCACTGGGCCTTTACACCTCCACCAGGGATGATATCCTCAGATGATCTTGCCTCCACCCTAGTTGAAGCACCTTTAGGAAACTCCTTTACCTTCCTCTTCACGTGTTCATCCCGAAGATACCCGAGGATATTCAGGGTCCTTGGGCTCTTTACGCTTGTTGGCCACATCTTCGGAATTTTCGTCATGGTCTTCGGGAAAAAGGGGAAGCCTTCCTGCAACAAAGACAGCAACACAGGGATTTGTTTGACCAAGGTTCGAACTCCACCTACTCCCTGTTGAGGCAAGCCCTTCAGTAAGGACCGCCTCCTGCTCGAGCCCGCAGTCTCATCCCACTCTTGGTTGATTTTCACCACTCCGGTGGGCAAGCACCGAGACATCACAACACCATCTTGAAAGATTCCACACACGCATGACAAGCTCCTCAAGATCACCACCACCAAGCCATCTAGGATTGTAAATCCAAGAGTAACAAGTTTCAGACCATCACGCAAGTGGATACACTCTTTCAATCAGTTTTCGATAGCATTGGAGCAATAGGATTTTGGGCCTTTTGTTGATATGTGGAGCAGCTGAAGGACCAGGCTCAAGACTTAGCTAATATCCGTGGGAATGAAGTTCTAATGCCAATCCTTGGTTTGGAAGAGGTTTTGCTCTCTTTTATAGGCTAAGGGGCAGATAACTGTCGTTTGAGTGCAATCCTAGCCGTTAATTAGAAGACAAAATACTTTTGCAAAAGTACTATCAACTTTGCTTTAGAAACAAACGGATTTCAACAGTTAATCATTTTTTGATAGCATTGGAGCAATAGGATTTCAACGGACTGTTTGGCGTGAACTAGAATTTTTCTGGGGGTGCACTAGACTAAAGAAAAGAGACATATAAGTTTTGTTTTGCGTGAACTTTGATTTCTCTGGTGGAGCACCGAACGAACAAGGAGAAGTGAAAGGCTTGTCCGGCGTGAACTCTGATTTCTCTGGTGGAATTTCTTAGGAAATATGTTAAGTTCAAGTATTTTAGTTGCTCCAAGCTATTTTTAAAAGATTGATAGTACTATTTAAAAGAGTAATAATTTGAATACCTTAGGAGCAACTGATCAGCAGTTGCATGCAATGAACGGCGGCTCGCAGGCGATTTTGACGAAGGATACTTTGGCGCGGATGATGGCGAGGTAGCCCTGGCGTCCAGCTACGGTTTCTCCATGCGGAGCTTATCCTATCTGTTTGCTGCTCTGTACTGTTCCAAGGGAAAGAAGAGAAAATTAAAAGAGACGCATAGGAGAGAGATATTCGAGTTTTTTTTTTCAACATCCGACGTCGGAAAGGGCGCAACCATTCCGACATTTGATTTCCAGCATAGCAATATAATTTTCCAGAAGAAAAATAATGTTTGAACAGTTAAAATCGATTGAAAACGGATAAAAAAATTGACTGCGCAGAGTCCTACAGAATAGCTGGATCGTCTTTTGTTGCACAACTGTGCATTATCTAGACAAAGTTACATAACCTGCGAGAGCATTTTAGCAGTACAATGTTGATTCATCATGCAGTTGTGTGGGCTACCATGTGATGTAGCTAGACAAACAACTAGGAGAAACGCACTTGCCATGTGATTTAGTTATCTAAACAACAGGGAGTAGCGCACTTACCATGTGACAAACGAACTAGTTATGGCCAGTTTCAAGTAAGAAAGACTATGATCACCCAGTAGTAGCTGGTTCGATCATTAATTGCGCTAGCATATGGGCTGCATGGCAAGGGAGCATGTGAGCCATCGCTGCAGCAATTTGCTGACTCAACTTGTCGTTTGTTACATATATAATTGTCAATACTACTGATTATAAGATTAGGAGAGTGGTAGATACATGCAACATCAGACATGACCCTCCACTTGTATTCAAATCAGTCAATGATGAGAACTCCATCTCAGCATTTTACTCACACGGAGGAGAAAGGGACTTGTTTTTTTGTTAAGAGTCGGTCTACAACAGATAATAAAATGCATGCACACTGTTAAATATGACTCCATATTAATATCAGTTTTGATTGCTTATAGTCGCCTGCACCACACGAGTCGGTGCAGGCGATTTTTCGCCGTCCCTACTACATGAGTCTTGCTCATCAGTTCACAGCCACGTGCGAGTCGCCGCCGCCGAAACGCACAGCCAAGTCGTTGCCGTCGTTCCTTTGCATCTGGTAGCTACGTTCCATTGCTAGCAACGTAGCTAGCTAGTCTGCCGTCGTCTAGCATACAAGCTAGCTAGGCGCTAATTGCATCACGCTGCATTGTGCTGCACCTCGCCGATGTAGTCGCGTGTTGCTTGCTAGCCACAGCTTCGCACCGGTAGCCGGCTGCCGCTACCTGCACGCCACCTCCAGCGACTGACGTCATGCACATCAACTCGAGGCGCGCGTGGGGCAAGGCATGTGGCCATGCAGCGCGCGCAGTTAGCAGAATGCTATGTGAGTCAAAATCTTACAACGGATATTGTCTTAAGTCAAAAAAATTATTTTATACTAACATTTTTATTTTACTTGATCATACCGATGCAAACGAGATGTAAATATACCAATGACAAATCATATTTGATTGCTATGTTTGTTTTTAAAAATTATTTTTTCACTTTTTTTACATTGTTTTTTTAGTTGTTCCACATATGTGAAAATTATGTATATTATACTAAAAAAAGAGTCGCTAGCACTAAACATCAAAATGCAGACGTTTACATATTCTAGCCACTCCGTACACCATGTTATTTCTAATATATCAGAGAAGTTATGTATTAACAATCTATAATATGTATATTTTTATAACTATTGATTAACTCCACCGAAGATATCATCTGAGCATCTATTGCATTTGCGCTCGATCTCAGCGCGATTACGGGGCAGAGACGCAGAGTTGACCCAGAGGCCTATATGTTAGCTAGATACTTTGTCTTTTTATTTAATTATATTTATCATTCTATTACAATATAATTAACTATATGCAGACAATTAGCTAGTGGGTAATGTTCATTAGAAGCTAGATAATGGCCACGTACATTAGAGACAACTAGTTGCATGTTGGGCGATCGATCCGATCTCCCTACCATTGCTAGCTCGCAGGGAGTGTAGTAGGTACGTTCTCGGGCTACGACACTAACTGTGGGTATATATCTTTTCTCCATTACCACAATTATTTGACATGAATTCATTTTGCTGGGCGTAGGCAGGATCGATTGCAGCACGGACACAATGGCAGGAGATGGATGGGTGATGGACATCATCTTCCATTCGATGCTACTAGTGCCGAACGCGCTGCCTAACTATTGGAGCTCTGGGTCGACGGAGGTGCTGCTCGTCGCGAGCTTCCTGATGCAGTGCGTGCTGTGCACGCTCGCCGGCTTCCGCTGGCGCGGCGCGCCCAGCAAGCGGACGTTCGCCGTGTGGCTCTGCTACGTGGGCGGCGACTACGTCGGCACGACGGCGCTCGGGAACCTGTCGGTGAGCAGCACGGCCGGCGAGCGGCAGCTGCTGGCGTTCTGGGCGCCCTTCTTCCTGCTCCACCTGGGCGGCCCTGACAGCATCGCCGCCTTCCAGTTCGAGACTTCGAGGACAACCAGCTGTCGGCGCGCTCCATGCTGGAGCTCATCGCACGCGTCGGGCGCTATCTACGTCGTCTACAAGTCCACGTCGGGGAGCTGGCCCTTGGCCGCCGCAGCCTGGTTGATGCCTGATGCTCGCTGTCAGCGTCGCCAAGTACACGGAGAAGATACTGGCGCTTCATCGCACGAACCTGAGAACCTGAGCAGCCAGGTGGGGCATGAAGGCGGCAGCAAAGGTGGCCAGCGCGCGCACAAGAAGCCTTTGCTTCCAGAAGACACGGGAGACAACATCTCCATGGTGATGATTGCCCACTCCCTGCTCCACATCTGCAAGGGCGCCATGGTCGTGTCAACGGTGGAGATGGAGCCGGACGATGTTAAGGAAAGCAAGAGAACTCTGGTTGATGACTTGCGCCTCTGGGAGGCCGCAGGTGCCCCCTTTGTAATTAGCTAACAAATTGTACCAAGACCCGAGGGGGGAGGGGTCGCAAGCTCCCCCCAACTTGTAATTCCCTCTCTTTATATTAATACATGGCAATTCTTTTGCCTTGCTTCAAAAAAAAAAAAGCAAGAGAACTCTGTTCGAGCTGACTTGGGAGAAGATGTGCCAAGTCATGTAGATTCAGCTGTCCCTCACGTATGACTTCCTCTACACCAAGGCCCTCACGTCGCTCCTCCCAGGGCGGCTCGGGGGCGACCCAACTCCCAGCCCACCTCCCCACAAACCCTAGCGCCGCCACCGGCCGCCCTTCTCTCCCTCTTGTCTTCTTCTCTCCTCCTTGATCCTGTTGACCGGTAGCCTTGCGAGACGGTACTCGGCTTTTGAGCGGCGTGGAGACTAGATCCGGCTGCGAGGTGGCCGGATCCGGTGGCGCCGTAGCCTAGGCTGCGCGGGAGTCGGCGGTGGCGGCCTAGCCTGGCCTGTCTCGGGCGGCGGCGGCGGCGGGGCGGCCAGGTCGATGGGCGGTGGCGCGGCCTGGGCGACGGCGCGACTGGGCCAGTGGTGGAGCTTGACGTTGGCTTTCCCTCCTTTCTCCCTTCTTTCTCCCTTATTACACTTAGTTACGACTAGTCCGCATTGCTCCGGAAGACTTGTTGTTTTGACTATTGTCCACTTCCTCACTAAATCGTTTTGTATATGCTGAGAAGATTTTGCACTTGGATGTAGTTACAAAATTGCAGAAAAATCTCATGAAGATCAATAATCATCTTTTATGCATGGATATTCAAAATTGTAGCTGTCAGTATATTTGCATCGTCTGGTCGTTCCAAGGCAGAAGCGTGTTTCTTTCTTTCTTTTTATTTTCTTTGTGTTGCTTGCTTTGGTGTGACATTTATTTATCATTTCACTTTGATTTTAAATTGTTCGTAGCTGCCATGCACAACAGGAAAACATGGAGTTTTACTCGGCCGATTGTAATATCGTCGGTCCAAAAAAACCGATGAAAATGGGGATACATTTTCGTCGGTTTTACAAAACAGATAAAATATATTAGTAATGTCGGTGTAATAAATACCAGGGTATGAAGAGTCCACAGAACGCCAAGAGGGCCCCACGCGTCAGGTGGGCGACAAGGCCCCAGCGCGTGGGCGAGCCCCTCAGGGCGCCGGGCGAGGGCCCCACACGTCAGGCGGGCGATCAGGCCCCAGCGTGTGGGCGAGCCCGTCAGTGCGCCGAGCGAGGGCCCAATACGTCAGGCGGGCGTGTGGGCGAGCCTCTCGGCGCGCCTAGGGCCCCCCACTGTCAAGTGGGGCCCGCGTGGCAGGGAGCGTTGCAGATGGAGTCTTCTGGGCGAAGGCTCCCCCTGCAGCGCAGGACGAGCGCATTTAATGCGACGTCACGCGCGGATAGACAGCTGAAGAGATGATTACCGCTACAGTGACCCCTGCAGATCTGAGCGGCTGTCACTGTGGCGCAGTGGAATTGACCGGCAGAGAGAAGGTTTGCTTAAGATGGCCACCCGCGTCAGGAGGAGCAGGCTGGGCCCCACCCGCAGTCTCACCGGCGTGTCTGTGCGGGTCAGAGGCCACTTGCAAAGCACGCGAGGGCGGCGCCGCTCGGCGCGGGCAGCGTCACGTTTTCGTCTCTCCTGTCGTGTCTCGTCAGTGTACTGAGAGTACTGTACTGCCTACCCCCTTCGGCTCTCCCCGCCAGTTCAAGGCTTGTATAAAAGGAGAAGCGAGAGGGGGTGAGGACACGTTGCGTTCAAAGCATTTTGTAACCACATCTCATTCAACCACAACCAAGAAAGAGCTAAGGCTCAGCAGGAGTAGGACTATTACCCGCAAGGGGGTCCGAACCTGGGTAATCCCCGTGTGTTGCTCCTTGCTGCGTCCAGCGCTCAATCGAACAGAGCTCGGCCGATAGGCTAGCAGGATAGAAATCTGACTAGGGGTGTGATCCGCAGTGGTTGAGCGGTGAACACGCCGTCAGTGGCGCGCCAGGTAGGGGAGCGCTAGCTTCGGTTCGAGTCTTCGACTTCTCTTCAGGCGGTAATGGCGGATCAACAGTCCGCGATGGACCAGGAGGCGGCCGCTAGAGCCGCGGCCGCGGCGTCGGCCGCGGCAATGGCAGTGGATCAGCCGGGCGACGGTCACCCCGGCCAAGCTAGGCGCCGCCTGGCCTTGGAGGAGTGCACTCCGACACAGAACCTCCATGCGGCCAGGGCCCTGCTGGACAACCCACCGGTTTCGGTGACTTCGGACTCCCCGGCGGCTCCGTGCTTGGCCAGTTTGGCCCGCTACGTCGATGCCGCCGCGGCGGTGGTGCAAGTCTCGGGAGGGGCGGGAACCGGCGTTTCCGCTTCTTCTCGTTCTTTCCTGCCCTCGCACTCCTCTCGCAGATCTCCTGGCGGGAGGGGGCGGGGCCAGGACGACAGAAGCCAGGCGACTCCTACGGGGGTTCGGCCAGGCAGGCGTACAGGCGGGCGGGATCTCCGGTCCTACTTGGAGGACCGCCATCTGCGACAAGGAGAAGACCTGCGCGACAAGCTCCGCAGGCGGCATGACCGGGTGCTCTCGGTCCGCCGTGAACGTAAACTCACTGCCCTCGCGTCGCGTCGGATCAGTCCACCTTGACGCGAAACTCGCTGTTCGGCGTCAAAACAATTTCAAAAACCAAAACTCAATCAAGTCAATGTCCATATTCAAAACCTTGGTTCTACAACACAAAAACTTTGTCAAATACTCATCACTACATGGAGTTATGTCCACACGATATCTCTTTTCTCCACTCTTAACCTCACAAGAAACTGTAAGAGAAATTGTGCTACCACAAATACGGCGTTACTGCCACAATTTATTCCCAAATTCTAGTAGCTGGTAAACTCCATCATACAAAAAAAAAAAAGCATTTCAACATTTTTATTCCAGTAGCATTCATACACGCGCCACCATCTACCTAGCCTTGGACCTTGGTTTGCAAATTTACTTCTTGGGCACCGTCTGGGCCTTCTTGGCATTCTTGTTCTTGTTCTTGTTCTTGGCCTTGCCTTGGACAACGGTAGGGGACACAGGTTTCGGCTTCGGCGCCTTGTAGGCGGCGCCTTTGTACCATGACGCCTTTACCACCCTCTCAGCTGGATCCTAAACAAAACAAAACACCAAAGATCGAGATCAAAGATCTAAGTTTTCTGTTATAGAAACTTTACAGTAACTAGCTAGCTATCACAAATCGGCAAAATTCTGCATGTGGTGAGCTGTGGTGCTATTTTTACCAAAACGGTAGAACTACCTTACTCTCTCTCTCTCTCTCTCTCTCTCTCTCTCTCTCTCGTCTTTTTTGAACGAGGGAAATTAGCTAGCTAGCGCTCTAGCAGTTAATCTGAGCAAGGTTACACAGCACGAAAGGCTTCAGAAGAAGATCGCAAGGAAAGGCAAGGAGAACTGATCAGTCGAAATGGCCACCAGAGAGCTTGTGCTGTTGTGCATACCATATGTCTTCGCCTGTGGAGTGATGCTGGCTAAACAATCAGAGAAGACTTCTTCCTTTGCCTAGTTAGCTTGCTTCCTTGGGCTGTGGCTGTGGCTGTGAGGGGTTATGAGTTGTTTGCAGTAGACATGGACAAGTAAGATCAGCTTAAATGGAGTAGGAGCCGAGTGGCCGGCCATCTCTTCTACGTACCTCTCTTCAGCCTTCGGTTCTACAGTCGCCAGCATCTGATGCCAGCTGATCTGATTAATCTTGTGGTGACGAGATTACAGTGTGAATTTGCAATTACGCGAAAGGACTCCACATTATTCTCCTGAACATATTTCCATGTCGCACAACACAATAGGCCGATCGAATTTCCCGTCTTGCTAGCTAGCTAGTCTCTGACAATTACACATCCGCGAGAGCTAGCCAGAGGAAAAAAATTGTTCCCGGCACCTTCAGGAAGACGAAGGCATCAGACCACATCGATGGCGAGTGTGGCAGGTCGTCGAGGTTCTAATCTAGTGGTTTAGTTTGATCTTGGAGGCATAACCGAGGCGTGCTTAGCCAGAGCTTGCAAGCGAAGCCGCTCCTGCTTTGATGAAATCCATTCATACTTGAGCCAGAAGAGAAGGCTAGCTTCAGGAGGATACCGGGAAAGAAGGAAATTCTTTGCATGGAATGATTTGATTAGTGCACGTACTGCTGAAACGGGAGGCTGCTGTGATGATGTCCATCGATGTCATGTCACCGTATAATTGGAGCTCCATCTATGTATTATGCTTAGGTAGGGTGTAGACCACAAGGATGGTGTGGTTGACTCAAGGTGCACGTCACTACTAGGGAATGGATATTCACAAGCGGTTGAAAAAACCCGAAGTCAGCCTTTAGAAGCGGTTTATTAGCCACAAAGCTAGGAGAGTATCTTTAGAAGCGGTTCAGGATACGAACCCCTTCTAAAAGTCAAGGAATAGCAGCGGTTTATGCCCCCAACCGCTTCTAAAGCATTACAAGTGGTTGGGGACACGAAACGCTTGTAATGCTTAGGCTTTAGCAGCGGTTCGTACCTCGAACCGTTTCTAAAGGCCCATTTTTCAAATAGATAAAAGGAAAGCTCCCCCTATCTCAACAAAGATCATGCGCGGGTGGGTTGGCTAGTGAGGTGTGAGTCACGTGGAGGGGTGAGGTCCTAGGTTCGAATCCCACCTCCCCCAATATTATTTGGCTTTTTTGACACATCTCTACAAGCGGTTCTGCTCCGCGAGGCATCAGTCGCGGTTGTTTACAAGCGGTTCTAAAACCCACCTCCCCCAATATTATTTGGCTTTTTTGACACATCTCTACAAGCGGTTCCTAGAACCGCTTGTAATGCTCCGCGAGGCATCAGTCGCGGTTGTTTACAAGTGGTTCTAAAACCGTCTATAGAGACCTTACCAACCGCTTGTGCTGCATGTATCCCTTCTTGTGTATTTTTTGTTTGCAATATGTCAAGCCAAGAAATGCAGTACATTGAACACAAAAAATATGTAGAGACTGTTCTATTCTACAATATGTAGCCCCACCGATGTATTCATGTCAGCCATCTAGACAAGACAACGACGCGCACGGCCAATTTTGAGGAAAAAGAATATTAGTGCAATATAGCAATGCAAACGCAATCGTATACAGATGCAGGTGCATGTCAGCAGGGGTAAACTAATTCAAAATATTGTGACGGAGAGATCTTTGATGCGGTACTCTATTTTTTGTCCATATCGTGGTTATTTTGCGCAAATGCGAGAACAAAAAGAAATAAATAAAAAACAAAATAAAAGAAATAAAAGTTTTTTTTCAGAAAAAATTCTTGGAACTGGGCCGAATGTATGTAAACAAACGATAAATCCGGCCCAATGAGCGGGTTGGCTTTGCCGATTTGGCTATCGCCGTTCACATTGAGCTCAAGGAAAAGAGGATGGAAATGTATATTAATTAATTGTCCCATTAGCTTGTTCGAATTCATCACGATCAGAATTCGATGGATGCCTCGACAGCGACAGTCACGCACGGACCCTATATATGCTATGCTAATTAACATGTCAGCTTTATGCTCCAAATGACCTACTGTTAGTGAATGTGATGCCCTAATTGACGCTCGCGCTAATCAGTTCCGTTCCCTGTGTCAGTGGTGGCCCTGGGTGATTTCCCACTTGGACTTGATGCCTCCAGCTAGCCGAGTAGCTGCTACTTGGTACTAGTTGTCTTCTGTGAGACTATATGATCATGATCAATGATCATCACGTGGAAACCGCACGCGCGCGCGCTCCACGTGTGTGTGTGCAGGGACCGACTCCTGCATCTGCCCGATCCCCTTTCATTTCGTCGTTGCCGTTGCTCAGCACGCCTCCGTCTCCACCCCTGCCACCTTCGAACACCGCCTCAACCGGCAACGCCCTCACTGCCGGTCGCTCCGACTCCTATCCACCCACTACCGACCGGCCCCGCCCACCCTAACCACGACAACGACAACCCCGAGATCCACCAGCCATCGACTGGCCCGACTGTTGTATTCCCCCACCCTCGGCTCTGCCGCCGCCGCCTCTGCCCTCACGAATCCACCCGCGCGCCACATGTGTGTGTGCAGGGACCGACTCCTGCATCTGTGGCAAACATGCATACGATTTTATGGCCATTGAATTTTAATCCAACGGCCCAATCCACTCCAACTCCTCTAACCTATTCGTGCGAATCCCCTCCTCCTTTGCCCGATCCCCTTTCATTTCGCCGTTGCCGCTGCTCCGCACGCCTCCGCCTCCACCCTCGCCACCTTCGGACACCGCCTCAACCGGCGGCGCCATCACTACCGGTCGCTCCAACTCCTATCCACCCACTGCCGACCGGCCCCGTCCACCCTAACCACGACAACGACAACCCCGAGATCCACCAGCCATCGACTGGCCCGACTGTTGTATTCCCCCACCCTCGGCTCTGCCGCCGCCGCCTCTGCCCTCACGAATCCACCCAACTGTCGGGTCGCCACCTCCCCCGACCCTCAATCTAAGTCCAGGGAGCACTAGGAACACCGAACCCCCAAACCCTAATCCCTAACCCGAGCGGCGCTGGCGGTCATCGACGGAGACGATAAAGACGATGGCCCCCACGTACATGTGCTCCCCCTCTCTCTCTTATCCCCTCCAAATCGTCTGAAATAGAGAAAAATAGGGCAGTCGTTTGGCGGGTGAGTTGCCGCCCAACTGACAGCCATGGAGCAAAATCGCTAGATAGAACATAAAGTTCAAAAACAAACAATCACATGTAGATTAACCATCGTTTCTTCAGTCCGGTTGCTATTGTGAGATCTTAGATTCCATCTCGTTAAAATTGATTAATTCCTTCTAATGCGCGGCCAGTACCAACAATATGCCACGCACTGAGCCAAATGCTTTAGCATTTCAAATTGGTTCATCAAATTTTTTGAAAGTCGAAACCGTTTCTCAAAGCCACTACAGGAATCAATCTTAGTGTCAACGGCATAAACCATCACGACCACATAGAAGCCATCAGGAAAAGGTAGCCGTCGAGAAAAGGTCGTCCAGTGAGCTCCGTTGAGAGAATAGTATATCAACGGTAACATTATGGCCTCGAGAGTGATGAAAGTATGTCGACAGTTTTCATGGTGGCCGTCAATACGATTTTCGGCACTCGACACTGTAGATTTTTTTCTGTAGTGAGTCCTTGAGGCTAAACGAAATAAAACGTTTCGACTTCTTGAAATCGTTCCAATCTCAATGCCCTCAAAGTTCTTATTATCAGTCAATTCAACCCGGCTTAAAAAAAAAAAAAAGAACAAGCTAACGTTTGGCTTAAAAATGGTGTGTGCGTTACATCAGAGCGTTGCAACCTACAACTTTGTGCAGAAAATATTGAGAGGTGATGGAAGAGCATATGCTAGCAGAGGATCGGAACAGACCAAACTAGCACAGTTCATGTCGGGTTTCTAATTAATCAGTAGCGAGATCCTTTCATGTTTATAAGTTTACACTAGCCGGCTTGGCATGCATTATTGATCTCCACTGTTGCAGATTAGACCTGCCTGTAAAAAAAAAGATCAGGTTTTAGCGCACTAAAATGTGCCAGAGCAATTCAAAAACTTTTTATGTGCCATATATGTATCATAATACCTCCTTAAAGTGTGCTCTCTCTATAGCAATATCTATGACAAATAATGATAGGGGCGACTACCTCATGGTGTCTCATCAAGGACTTGCATTGACGGGAAAGCCATCCCCCTTCTCCCTCCTCCCACCTTGCCTCAATTCCTCATGTGTCCTATTGCCACACCGATAGCATGTACCCAAACTTCATCCACCGCGTGTTGGTTCGCCTGTCGTTGCCACCCTACCGGTTTGGACGGTTCCTACGGCTCCAACAACACTATCATTGCCTCACCGCCCTAGCTCACGACCCTTCCCACCTCCGGGCTACCACAGTACCACCTAACTCTAAACCCAAAGGGCAACAACCTCCCCCACCCGAACCCGAACCCTAAACAAGGGGGAGAGGCACCGATGGGGTCTCATGGCAGCATAGACCATAGACGAAGGAGGGCGAGGACACACAATGGATGAGAAGTGGCAGGAGCAAAGAAGACAGCAACACGGGAGGGAGGAGCAGGATGAAGCAGACGCACCTCGCCTACCTCGTCAATAAGCGGGAAACAACATATATCCCGTTCTCCATCAACATATCATTATTATATTAAAATAGAGGTAAACGAAGCCATCATGTTAATAAAAAATCCCACTAGAAAAAAATCTCCACCATCATTTATTACAGGATCATATTATGACGGTTTAGATGAAAAAATACACATCCTCTTCGTGGCATGGGTGGCGTATGCAAAGCGGTGGATATGCATGCCAATGTTTTTTTAAAAAAATGCGGAAGAACATAAACACTAGATTTTAGTCGGTACATAGAATTTTAGTCGGTACATAAACACGAGTAGATGATAGAAACATCTTTAACGAACGGAAAAAAAAATAGACGGCGGCGAGCAGCGCTAATTAGCAGGACGGGAATCAGTGTTGTCTCGTCCCCGTTGGACGCTGTCGTGGTGGCTTGGATTCTCTCCGCCCCGCCCGATCCACCGGTTAATTAATTAAATTCCACGCACGCATTCGTCCATGTGCAAGCATGCAAATGTGCGCCGCGGTTCGTTGGTAACATTCATATTCCAAAGTGCTTTCAATACAATACCATATTGTAACAATTCATAATATACTATTTCGGTTATAAAAACAAGTCGCCGTTGACTTTTGAACACGCCTTTAACCACTGTTTTATTCAAAAATTTAGTGCAAACATGCGTAAATATAAATCATGCTTAAAGTATGTTAAATGATAAAACAAATCATTACAAAGTAATTGATAACTTACATAGTTTTTGAATAAGACGAATGGTTAAAGCCGTGTTCAAAAGTCAAAGGCGATTTGTTTTTATGACTGGAGGGAGTATAATAGAGAAATCTAGCAGTCAAAATCTACTTTGAAAGACTATTATGAAGCCAAAACACGTCTTAATTATACTTTGGAACGGAGGGAGAGAGTAAGATATTTTAAATACGTGTTTCGCACATGAACACCAATGAATTAATTAACGAGCCTGTTGATCAGGATCTCTGGACGGTATGACCGGCGTTTCGTCGAGCTTAGCCAGGGCTGCACGCACGCACTGATCATCTATATATGCTGCCGCGCCAGGATGTTCGTACAAATGTACATGCTGCCTAGCTTTCCGGCATGCAGGAATGCAGGATCCAGCATATTAGTCACTTAATTGGGTTGTTTTTGGAGCTGCAGGGGACTGATGGTACGAGGTCGGAGCTAGCCTCGATCGGACTGATCACGCGTCGTACTCTTGTCTTAAATCGATCCGCACAAAATCCAAACAAGGGATCGATGTACGTGCGCACGTATAAAGTTAGCTAGTTGTGTGTTTCTCAACTATTTCTGACAGTGAACAATCGTTTATAGATAACATCGGAGACTACTTATATAATTAATGATGTATTTATATAATTGTCTATGGGTCATTTAGGCCTTGTTCTTTCAACTTAACTTAAACGGTTTTGCTGCTTCTAAGATGACTGATTTTTAAATAAGTCTTAATCGATTTTTACATAGCTAGATTCTACCATTAGATCTTTTACGTATCCTATAGAGATGTTTGATCAACGGTATAGAAAATCGACTGAGAATGATAAGTCAGTCCCTAAATTAAATTAAACTAAATGAAATAAAATTTTGTTATTTTTGTACAAGCTAAACAATGTAGTACTTTGTGGTTATTTTTGTAGGGTTTTAAATAGTTCTTATTAGAGTTACGAAAATATTTTTTTCATAATTTTTCAAACTTACCGAAGCCTTTCTCGAGTGGTCACAATTTTTTCAGATTAAAACTTTGCTAAAAAGAACATATATAGCCTGAATGTCTGTATGGAGTTTCATAAGGGAGCTCCCCCACATGGCAGCGCCTGATATCGTGTATGCATGGTTCGAGACAGCTACCGTCTCTATATATGTTGTCTATGCTGTTGCCAATTCTTTTTTCTGCTACTAGCATCATCTTTTGCATATAAGATGACTTACTCTCTCTTTCTTCTGTCATCCATATAAGTTCAGATCTAACATGGCATGGCTTAGAGACGGCAAGAGCATGTAAAGTTCTTTTCTCTATACATGACCGAACATTTATTAATAAAACTCTTTCCTACTCGGTCAGAATATATATAGCTTACTTTACTACAGGAATGGAAGGGCGAGTGCTAGGTTTTCCTTCCCTGCCGGCGGCGGGGGCGCCTCCGCCGCCCGCCGCCATCGGCGGGACCCTCGGGCGTCTCCTCGTCGGCGCCCTCCCCACTCAGGTGGGCAGGCTAGACGTGGCTCCTCCTTCTTCCTCTTCCTTTCTTGTAACACCCTGGCCCAAAATCGCTTAGAGCCTAGCCCACCTACGGGACTGGCCCACGCATACATAGCACCCACTTAGACTTTTCGGCCTCGCTTCGTCTAAAAGGGTTAACCCGGGGTGCTATGTTTGGCTCCAACAGGCATTATATGCTACTACAACTCTTTCTCAACTAGCAATATGGGACTAATCCCACCATCACATCCACATGGGCCACATGGGCCTCACAACACATCGGGCCGGAGTATTACACTCACCCACCCTTAATGGGCGCACATAGATCATTGCATTGGAATGTAACAAAATATTTCAATTTTAAAAAATTTAAATACAATTTTTTAGTTTTAAGTATATTTATACATATATTATACCTAACATTAATTATGAATAAAAATTATTTTTAAAAAATAGTATAGAAAAAAACATCTTCTACCATTATATATTTTTCCTAAAATTTGGGACTGCATCATATTTTTTAATTAAATTGCTAAATAAACAACTCTTCAAATTATGAAAAATATTTAAAAAATGAAAAATTTCAATGGGCCAGCCAACCAGTGGAGAATGAACTATTCACGACGGCCAAACTCTGGCCGTCTAGATTAACTCATTCTGATGGGCCGGCCCATAAAGTATTCACGACGGCTGGGTCCGAGCCGTCGAGATAGAGTCTTCCCGCCTTCGCGAAAAATGAAAAAAAGAGCCCGCGGGCCTCTATGACCTAATCTCGACGGCCTTTGTTCGGCCATCGATATTGCTTGCACTTTGTCGACGGCATTCATTCGGCCGTCGAGATTACGCAGTCTGTGTCGACGGCTTATATGTGGCCGTCGAGAATGATTTTGGCCGTCGAGATTTCGTGCGGTTCCTGTAGTGATTGTGCGATCTTAGATTCCATCTCGTTAAAATTGATTAATTCCTTCTAATGCGCGCTCCAGTACCAACAATATGCCACGCACTGAGCCAAATGCTTTAGCATTTCAAATTGGTTCATCAAATTTTTTGAAAGTCGAAACCGTTTCTCAAAGCCACTACAGGAATCAATCTTAGTGTCAACGGCATAAACCATCACGACCACATAGAAGCCATCAGGAAAAGGTAGCCGTCGAGAAAAGGTCGTCCAGTGAGCTCCGTTGAGAGAATAGTATATCAACGGTAACATTATGGCCTCGAGAGTGATGAAAGTATGTCGACAGTTTTCATGGTGGCCGTCAATACGATTTTCGGCACTCGACACTGTAGATTTTTTTCTGTAGTGAGTCCTTGAGGCTAAACGAAATAAAACGTTTCGACTTCTTGAAATCGTTCCAATCTCAATGCCCTCAAAGTTCTTATTATCAGTCAATTCAACCCGGCTTAAAAAAAAAAAAAAGAACAAGCTAACGTTTGGCTTAAAAATGGTGTGTGCGTTACATCAGAGCGTTGCAACCTACAACTTTGTGCAGAAAATATTGAGAGGTGATGGAAGAGCATATGCTAGCAGAGGATCGGAACAGACCAAACTAGCACAGTTCATGTCGGGTTTCTAATTAATCAGTAGCGAGATCCTTTCATGTTTATAAGTTTACACTAGCCGGCTTGGCATGCATTATTGATCTCCACTGTTGCAGATTAGACCTGCCTGTAAAAAAAAAGATCAGGTTTTAGCGCACTAAAATGTGCCAGAGCAACTGCTTAAGGCTTTGATTTGGCCTAATCACTTAATCAGTGACCAAAAGTTGCATGCAGGAATATATCCATTCCTACATGTCCACGCACGTGCTTTCGTCGCTTTCTGTGAGCTCCGTTGCATATGTACAGGTCATTTTAGGCTACTGTGCAAATTAAACATAAAACATTAAGGCGATGACATGAGCATCAATGGCCCGCTCCAATCCCTCATGGGGAATTCCCCTACTACGGCTCGTTTGGAAGTTTGCATCGATTGGAGACCTGCACGAATAACTTCCCCGAGGCAGGCCGGTGTTGCGTTTGAAAACCCATTGTGTGAGGTTTAAATTTATTTTTTGTCGTTTTCCTGAAAAAATATCTATCGATATAGGACTCATGAAATATCTTCCTTTCCTCTCACTCGCTCGATCTCGCATCTCCGCCTCAGCCTCCTGCCACCGCCTCCAGTTCTGATGTCCACTTTGCTCTGGTGCCGCCCTACTCCACCCGCCGCCGCTAGTGGCAGGGTTCTGGTAGCAGCGAAGCTCCTGATGGTGATACGGCTCCCGGCGGCTCCCGATGCTTGCATCCCCACCTTTCTCCACCTCTGCCATGCCATCGTCTCCTGCCATCCTCCATCTCTATTATGGCCTCTGTCCAATTGTTCCTGCCTTCCTCCTCTGCCTTGGGGTTCCTTCTTCACCTGCTCCTATCCATCCGGTGGTGCGGCAACGAGTTTCCCACGATGGCGTGATGGTCAATCTCCCACGACGGCATAGTGGCTCCCTCGACGGCATGCTCTAGGGTGCTGATGGGGAAGGATCTAGGTAGAGTTTGGAAAAAAAAATGGTGAATGAACACGGGGGAGGTGGAGCAAAGGTAAATGAAACAACAGAGAAATCCTTGCCGATATTATTTTCACCGGGGTTTTCTTCCCTGAAGCTCCAAACAAGCCCTTAGGGGATAGGTATGGGTTTTAAAAGACTAGTTACGGATAAAGAATGAGAGTGGCATATTAGTATTAAGTAGTGATTTATTGGAGTGACATATTCTCACTAATCATCTTTAGAGTGGACATCCTTAATTGTCACTCTTTAGAGTGGCATATAATTAATTTTCCCATAAATGAATAGGCAGGCGTCTTGCTTGCCTGCTTAAAAAAATTATGTACCCGTTTTACCCTTCCATGCATGTTCAGCCCCAAACGGCGCCGCTATATAAATGGCGCCATACTCCTCGAACGCCTGCACATCCTTCAATCATTGGACGCATGCCCGCGCAGTGACGACCGTGAGCTCCCGCTAATAATGGAGAAGAGCGAGCAGAGCAACGGCGAGCCCGGCGGCGGCGCCGCCGCGGCCGACATCGAGCATGGACTCACCAAGACCCTCGTGTACTACCACCAGTACCAGTTCCACGGGCAGTCGGAGGCGCCGGAGCTGAGCGCCCGCGTCGGGCGCGTCCCGCCGCACGTCCGCAGCACGGACGGCGACGCCTACACCCCCAAGTTCGTCTCCATCGGGCCGATCCACCACGGCGACCCGGCGCTCCGGCAGCACAGCCACGACCTGAAGCTCGCCTACCTCTACGCCCTCATCGCCCGGCGGCCGGAGCCCGTGGACGACGCCGCCGTCCGGGCGGCGCTGCTCTGCTACAAGGCCGGCGTGGCGGAGCGCGAGGAAGAGGCCCGCGCGTTCTACAACGAGCCGGTGGCGCTCGGCTCCGAGGAGTTCGTGGACATGCTGGTGCTGGACGGCTGCTTCATCCTGGAGCACATGCTCAACTGCGCCATGGGGCTGGAGGAGCCGCAGCTGCACCGCAACCACTGGGCGCCATCGCAGCTGCACGCCGACCTCATCTGCTTCGAGAACCAGCTCCCCTTCTTCGTCCTGGCGGAGCTGCTGACTCGCTCGCCGCTGTGCGCCGACTTCGAGGCGTGCCGCGCGGGGCGCCGCGACTTCCTGCGCAGCCTCGGGGCGCACTCCCTCCTCCGCAAGGACGACGAGGAGCTCAAGGACCTGAAGTCCAGCGACAAGGTGTTCCACATGCTGCACATGTACAGCCTCACGCTCACGGAGGCGAGGCTGGTGCGGCCGCCGGCGCACGCCGGGTGGGGCACCAAGGCGTGGCGCGCGCTCTGGAGGTGGCCCGTCGTGGCGCTCACCCCGGTGGCCTACCTGCTGTGTGGCGCCGGCGACGACGACGAGGAGGAGGGGGCGGCGGTGAAGCTGCCCAACATCCCCAGCGCGACGGACCTGCAGAGGGTGGGGATCAAATTCCGGCGGGCTCCGCGGTGGCCGGACGGCGGGTTCCTGGACGTGCGGCTGGAGGACGGCGACACGCTGGTGATCCCCATGGTGAACATCGAGCAGTTCACGGCGCCGCAGCTGCAGAACCTGATCGCGCTGGAGCAGGCCACGCCGGAGCTCCCCGACGACTGCTCCTGCTACGCCTTCTTCATGGACAACCTCGTCGCCAATCCCGCCGACGTCGCGCTGCTCGAGGCCGAGGGCATCCTCAAGAGCAACCTCGGGAGCCACAAGGCGGTAAGCACGCCTGATCGCGCGTATCACAATTTAGGGTTATGTTTTTGGGTTTACAAAAAAAAAAGTTGAAGGTGAATGAAAACCCGATTTCATCAAATTTTTCGGTGACTTTTTCATCTAATGTTTAAAATTCAAACAATAAAATTTCTAAAGCTCAATAATATGAAACAACAGGGCAGTGTTTTGTAACCTCTAGCCTTCTACGCGGAGACTATCCACTGAGCTATCAACATGTTCGAAGTGGTTAAGATGAATAAATAAGCTGATTGATCTGAAATTAGTTGTGTGTGGAGTTAAATGGATAAATTGGCTGAACAAATAAGGTTAGAATATTTTGACCATGCTATATACATACAAGCTTTGTTGAATGGTAAAAATGAGCATACTATCGTCCCGCGCAATTGTGCAGCTAGTTTTATAACTAATATTGACTATTTTTATTTTTTAATTTAATTGATATGGACTCCTTTTACATTTTTTTAGTTGGCATGGGCTTTTATTTCTAGATTTTTTATTTCAAATTTGTCTTGCAGTTGATATTGATTTTTTTTTCAATCTAACCCATTATAATTTGGTTCCATTATAATCTATGGTGTAATCTTTCCTTTTCTCTCTGATTAATGTGAGAATTTCTAATATTTTGGATTAATGTATTAGCCCCGTGTAACTCTTCTTAAAATATATAATAATAAATAGATTGATAGATTTTAACATTTTTATAAATTTTCCTAAATTTTATCCAAAACCGAGTTTTTTAGAACGAGTCGGTGAGAACCGTGTGTGAAAACCGGTCCACCTCAAGAAGAATTGAGATTTCCAAAAAAAAATTGGTTTTATCAGACAAAAAACATGACCCACCCACAAATCACCCTTAATTAACTCACCGAAGGTGCATGCATGCATGGTGCCCTGCAGGTGGTGACCTACTTCAACAAGCTGTGCAGGGGCAACAAGCTGGAGCTGGAGGGCAACTACCTGGGCTGCGTGTTCGAGGCACTGATGGAGCGCAGCAGGAACCCCATGTACGCGTGGATCCGCACGTTCAAGAAGAAGTACTTCAGCTCGCCCTGGGGCCTCATCGCCATGGTCGTCACCCTCTTCGTCTTCGCCTCCACCGTCCTGCAGACCTACATCACCCTCGTGCAGTACTACTACGACGACTGAGCTACCTGCCTCTAGGCTCTAGCTGCAGCTTGATTCCCTTCAACTAATGGAGTTAATTGCATGCATGCACGTGTGTCTTGCACGCATGCATATATTGCACGCGTGCGCGTACGAGATGAGATCGAAGTATCCGCTTGTGCGAGTATATATATACGTGTGGCTTTTAGTTTGTCATAGCTTACTTGCGCCAAGAGCTGGCATGCATCAATGTAGTATACTAGCCGCATCACGCGCGACCAGCGCGCCTGTTGGAAAAAGAAATAAAATGTGGCGACGGTAGGAATCGAACCGTGGGCGGCTGGCTGAGAGCTGGCTCACCTAGCTAGCCGGCCAAGCCGCCCGCGCTGTTGAGAGCAGTGCGAAAAAATTTGTTTTATAGCTAAACGAACAAATGGACAGTTGGATCTCCCTGGCGCACACGATTGGACGGCTGCGCGTGATGGGACGACGTGGGTTGTGCGGGGCAGAGAAGTGCCACGTGGCCAGCCGGGGCGAGCTCAACCCGGCTATGTACTTTTTATAGATGTATGGAAGAATCTTGTTCGCTGTTTTCACACAAATAACCTTTTGTTTGCATGGTGTGTGTATGTATGTAATATCACACCCTCGAAGAATTTGTCCATCAATTGCTGTGCTTGTCTATATTACACTACCACATAACTTAAAAAAAAAATTAGCACCCTATATGTGTTTGGACATCGTCCCTGTTGGTTGAAAGCGTGGTATATGTGTATACCTTTTGAGATTATGCAAATTACAAGTGTCTACTATGGAAATTAATCGTGCTCTATGTAGATGCAATATCCATAAATTTAATGCCTAGATTCTTTTCTTATATACATACTATCATTTTTTAATCATGATATTGTTCAAGCAACGAATCTGAAGTGGGTTTTAGAAACGGAAAAATACCCAAAATAATCAACACATAAATCGAAATACATAAAATAATCCATAATTAAAAGAAATGCCTGATCTGACGCTTGGTCCTGCCACCCCACATGGCTCCCGCCACACTGCACGGCAGGAGCAAGTGCTCCCACCACCCCGCACGGCGGGAGCTTCCTGGATGCAACACGTGGCACGAGCAGAGCAACAGATCTGCATGCGGCACATCATAGCAAAGCTAGCAAAGTGTCTATTCAAAGAACTAGGTAGCTAGAACTAGCTAAAGTTTTTCTCATTTGAATTTAAAATTATTAGTAAATTAAAAATTTCAAAAAAGGTGAAACTTCTTGTGGACCATTTATGTGTGCCTATGATTCCATTATCCCTATTTTCATTGTGTTATGATGTCACATAATTTTAAAAAAATTAATAAAGTTTGTTAAATTTACATGTATTTGATACCCCTAGCAGCTAACTAGCTCTGCTCGCGCGGTGACGTATCTCATAAATCTAACAAAAGTTTATCAATATTTTAAAACTCGTGTGACATAAAAAAACGAAACCTTGAAAAATGGAATCCTAAGTTCAGGGGAAAGGTTCATAAAAAGTTCCCTTTTTAATTTATCATAAAATTTGAATTAATTTTGTATCTGATTCAATTTGTAAATTTTATCATCAATTTTTACTTAAAAATGGGAAGGTAATTTTTTCAAAAGTTTCGTTGCTTTTGTTTGAATTTAAATATAATGCTAACCTTTTGCTAGTTCTCTCATGATTTGCTACTACTCATATGCATAGTGATGAGTAGCAAGGTTATCTGAAGGTGCTACTATCCCAGCCAACTTTGCTTTCTCTACTGTGTCCGGCATGGGGAAAATACCCGAAATAAATTATGCTACGGAAAATAAATATAGCTATGGAAATAATTTTATGCTATAGAAAATAAAAAATTTTGAATTAAAATTTATGACAGTGAAAATTTTAAAAATATTTTGTGACCCCATTTTATTAACTAGTTGTTATTTTGTAAAAGTTTCATTGTTTTGCTATGATGTGTCGCATGTAGCTAGGTCTGTTGCTCTGCTCGTGCCACATGCCACATCCAGGAAGCTCTCGCCGTGTGGGTTGGCGGGACCCCCGCTCCCGCCGTGTGGCGTGGCAGCCGCCAAGCCGGTGGCGGGACAAGTGTCAGACCGGGTATTTCTTTTAACTGTGGATTATTTTATTTATTTTGATTTATGTGTTGATTATTTCGGGTATTTTTTCTTTAAAAACCTTAGCCGCAAAATTAATTTTCAGGAGTGAATTATTTTTTTATAAATATACAAATAATCATATCATCAGCGTTCCAACCGCCGCCGCCCTCAAGGAGAGAGAGGAAAAAAGGGAGACTTTGTAGCCGGTGTCAATTAGTCTGTCATCTTCCTTCTTGGTGGCCTTCGGGCACCAGCGGATAAGGACGACAACGGATCGATGCCGGCGGAAGGTTAGTCATAAGTTTTTGCGTTGAGAGAGTAGTCAATAAAGGCCTCGTTGCATCAACGCAACGGAGGAAGATGCAGATCTTGGACTTGATCCTAGGTCGGTGCAGCGGTGATGATATCCGGCTTGGTGATTTGGTTCGGAAGGAGGGCTTGGTATCTGGTGAGGTCAAAAATAAAGTTGTCGAGTGGGGAAAAGGGGTTTCTTTTTGCCCTTCTTTATTTTTTAGATCTAGTTGTTTTCTATTTATTTCTTGCGCCGGAGATCTTAGTGAAATCGAGCAAGCAATTTGTATTTTTTCCATGGTTAGTCCTTCTTCAGATTGTTCCTCGAGTCAGATACTCAAGCCGCCACGACTACTTATTGATGTTGATCTATCAAATCTGCTTTCCATGATGGACGAGGATGAACAATATGATGCTATGGTTGACTACAACGGTTGTCAGAGGTCACAAAAATGATGTCAGAGAGACATCTGGAGATGCTGGAATTTTAGCAATAGATCCTTGCCAGAAGAAAATTGTAATTTTCTTTTTTTAGGACCTCTATGTAAAAGTGATACTGATATTCTAATGAAAAATCTCATTTTTCTAAAAAAAATACAAATAATCATGAAGATCAAGTACACACAATTTTTTTAGTGTAATTAATAAGGGATCACTTCCTTGAAATATCTTGCCATACGAATGAATCACAAAAGACTAAAAAGATCTAAGCAGAAGCAAAAACAGAAGATAGATTTGACAAAAATATAGCAATTAAAAATTAGAGACTTATCTACCTATTTGTATTGCTCAATTTGGTCCTCAGCAATTTACCGATGCTTGTGATGTCCATTTTTGCAATTCCATGTGAAGTGCTAACATATTGGATTATTTTCAAGTTTCAACCATGATTTTATTGGCAAAGTAATAATGAAAAATGAAAATACTATCTAAAAAGATTAAATGTTATCAACTGTCTTAAACAAGGGTTATTCAAGACATAGACATCAAAAATGATATTTGGCAGGCTTAGGTACAAATATTTTAATAAGTGATATATTTACTCAAGGTTAGTTTCGTATTAGAGACTCCCAATTTTTTAAAGGTCTTTAAAGGTTAAGAATGAATTTATCTGTCAGTGCTCATTTCATTTGGGAATGGTTCTCAGTTTCATTATTGGAGCTGGCTTGGACACACCATACCCCTCTTAAAAGGTAGGTACCCTTATTTTTTTTTGAAATTGCCAACATCGGTAGCACATGTTTCAATGAATCTTCCCTTTAATGGTATCTCCCTTGGAAGAGCCTTGCTAGGACAAAATCTTCTTGATTGGCATACCTCAGCGTCTATTATGAGTAACATCATCTTGAGCAACTGATGAGGAATGGGGTCCCGATCTTCTAACAGGTATGGGTAAGTCGATTTGTGGATACTAGACATTGACGATTCGGCTTACAATAGATCTAAAACCAGCAATCGCTACACCACTCCTCCGTTCGTTACCAATCGTGCCAAGTCACGATTGACCCAGCCACAAAGGCCTATTCCTACATGTGAATCGTGAACACAAGGAAGAATACGGTAGATGAAATATGAAAATTACTGATTACCAATAAAGTTCATAAGGTGGGGTTCCGCAGACCGATAAATGGCGAAACTGCAACGGTAGCTCAATCTAAACAAAAACCCAAGTATAAACGGTAGCGATGGTGGTCATATATACAGTCCATGGGGTGGCAAAGTCGTGGAGGAGAGAAACCTTAGGGTTACATGGGACATGGGCCCAAAGAGGAGCATTGCAGCATCCGACGAATTCTGGTTGCAATCTTGTTTCGACGATTCATGTTGATTTGTAAGGAATTTGGACATGGGGCTGGATCCATTAGAAAGATCTCGTCGAGGGCTTCTCCGTACATACCAAGAATATCCAAAATGGAGTCGGTATGTGGCCAAGACATTCATTTTAAGTAGACTACACAGAGATGGCCGAACTGAACTCGTAGACATATTGGGCTCTCTCTTGGGCCGGCTTTGAAACGACGTGGCTTGTGGGAATAGAGGGTGCTGAAGAGGTGAAGATGCGCCTTTCTTCATTACGTCTTGATCTTGCGGAGGTGGCCACGGTGGAGGCCGAATTGTTAGCGGCGACAACACCTTATCCGAATGTTGACGAAGCTGACGGTGTGATCGACCTGGCCATGGTGGGGGTGAATGATGCCATGTAGTTGATGATTGCATCATAGCTGATGTACATGATGTAAAGAATGTCGTGAAGTGTCGCCAACTTGTTATAGATGCTATGGAAAAAGTCAAACTAATCCATGTACTCGAGATAGTCATGAAAGCATTTGATGGCCATGCTAGCGAAGTAGTTGATGAAAGTCTTGAGCACTACCATATTGACAAGTATTGGTCATGCTTATGATGGGCATAGTCACATCAGCAACATAAGGATAATTTTGGTTGGAAGCTTTATAAAAATCAATTTCAGTACAATCTACGTATTGAAAACAGTTGATCAACATGTCCCTTATAATAATAAGTTGGAAGAGATATTTACAACCACCAAACAAACGTATATGCCGAATCACTATAATTAGTGGAAACGTTATAGCTCGTTGCTATCATTTCACAAAACTATTTTCTAGACAATTATAACAGTGGTATGACCATCAAATCAGTGCGAAAAACCATCAAAATGATATTTACAATCAGAAAACAAATGTAATTAATGTATCGCTTCTTATGGAGAGGAACATTTAAGTTATGATTCGATGCCACCGCGTCGTCTGGTTGGGAGGAACAACCAAAGCGGGTAAATATAGATAACTTCCTTTTTTTGATTTAATGCTATGGTAGCGGACCGAACTTGGGGCCCAAGTCTTGGGCAACCTGATTAGATGGTCCGGCGCGCCCGACCCGTTTGGTTATGACCAGACCATGTGTGACGTAGTGTTAATCATGTCTATGATGGACATAGTCACATCAGCAGCATAAGGATATTTTTTGTCGAAAACTTGTAAAAATCAATTTTAGTACAATCTACGTATTAAAAATAGTTGATCAACATGTCCCTTATAATAATAAGTTGGAAAAGATATTTACAGCCAGCAAACAAACATATATGCAAAACCATTGTAATCAGTGAAAAACATTATAGCTTATCGCTATCGTTTTATAAAATATTTTATAGATAATTATAACAGTGGTGTGGCCGTGTGGCCATCAAATAAGTGTAAAAACCATCGAAATGATACTCCCTCCGTTTCACTATATTTGTGCATGGTCTCGGAAAAATATGTTTCATAATGTTTGTCCATTACGAATACCAAGAGTGTAGTTATTGCGTTGTTTCCACTCTTTGCCCCTCAATTAAATGCTTAGGAAGAAGAAACATAGTTGGAACATGCTATTAAATCTCGTCTTTACACATAGTTTTTTTTTTCTAAAAACTATTACTTCTTTAATCAATGCGCATTGTGTGCTATGAACATAGCGAAACGAAGGGAGTACTTAAAACCAGCAAACAAACATAATTAATGCATCCCTTATCATAAAGAGGAACATTGAAATTATGATTCGATGCCACCACGTCGTCTGGTTGGGAGGAACAACCAAAGCAGGTAAAAATAGATACTCCCTCCGTTCCAAATTATAGGTCGTTTGATTTTTTTGACACGTACTTTGACCATTCGTCTTATTCAAAAAAATTTATAATTATAATTTATTTTTGTTATGATTTAGTCTATCATGAAAGGTACTTTAATAATGACTTGAGTTTTTTCATATTTTCACTAATTATTTGAATAAGACGAGTGGTCAAAGTACGTGTCAAAAAAGTCAAACGACCTATAATTTGGAACGGAGGGAGTACATCTGTGTAGGAAAAGCCGCATCCAAAGCTCACCTCACTATGGGGGTATCTCTAGCTCCTCCGCACCAGCATGCAACCTT
The DNA here is from genome assembly GCA_005191435.1 of Raddia distichophylla. Lineage (NCBI taxonomy): Eukaryota > Viridiplantae > Streptophyta > Magnoliopsida > Poales > Poaceae > Raddia > Raddia distichophylla. The sequence goes on from SPJY01003379.1 coordinate 3,571,894, forward strand.
GCCCTCTGCCTCCAGGCCGGGCCCCGCCGCTGCATCAATAGCTGTCCTGCCAGCGCCGTCCTCGGACGCCGCCACGCCCGGATCCAGCACGGGCCGTCCTCCCTGCGCCGTCCCCACGGCCGCCGTTGCGCCCGCGCCGAGGCCCAGGCAGTGGTCGTCCACAAATCCAGCCTAGGGCCGTCCTACCAACCGCCGCCCATGGCCGCCCGCCACCTCCCGCACAGGTGCATTCCTCATCCCTTTCCCCTGCAGCAAAAACTCACCCCTCCGGTGAAGCTCTTCCAGGGCTGATGCAATCAAGCAACTTTTCCCCTTGCAGTCTAGCTCACTCCCTCTCGTGAAGCTCTTTCAATCTTTCATAGCTCCGAGCTCTGTCTGATTGGTAAAGATTTCCCCTTTCTCTATATTCCATCATCAATTGAGAGGGTTGAGAGCGGTGCTACGCATGGGTGAGCGGCTGGAGCAGAGCTTGACAATTGGCCAAGCAGGGGCTAGCCAATGGGCCAAGGAGGGGTAATCTGGCCATCTCCATAGGTAAGAATTATCAGAAAAAGAGTAGAGCCAATATAAAATAGTACAGAAACATACTAGACCATAATAAGTTGATCCCTTCGATTCCAAACAGAAAAGCGAGAAGCAGTAGGCAACAATCTCTTTAATGGGGCGACCGGGGATAGACTGTGCGGAAGGGAAGGAGAGCAATGGTTTTGTTCCTGACCGCAATGGTGGTGCCGCTCCAGCAAAGCAGCAGTTGGAAGGGAAAGAACCATTGCGGTATGCAAACATCCTCCGGTCACGCAACAAATTTGTTGATGCCCTCCAATTGTACAACACCGTGCTTGAAAAGGATGGTGCCAATGTGGAGGCCCTTATTGGCAAAGGGATTTGCTTCCAGGCACAAAGCCTACCAAGGCAGGCCATTGAGTGCTTCATGGAAGCTGTCAAGATTGACCCAGAAAATGCGTGCGCTCTCACGCATTGTGGGATGATATACAAAGATGAGGGCCACTTGGTCGAGGCTGCAGAGGTATGCATCAAAATTAATCATGTGTAGTATCTGCTCCGTATCTGTTGGTTTGCTGCCTGTGGCAGAAACTCAAATTTGTTTCTTTCAATAGAAGATTGTGTAAGCATGAGGTGTTCGGAAGCCAAAATGTACCAATGGTTCAAACTTAATCACCAGTTATAGAATCACACTACCACAATCCCACTAGTGTGTTTTCATCTTTTTGTGCCTAAAATTCGATGTGCTTCTTAATGTTTTCCTAAATGGACTATTTGGTATTAGCATGTAGTGCAAAAACATTAAATTTGAGCCTTTACAGCACTTGCACTCTAAATAACAGGCAGTACAACTTAATTTATTTCCGATGAGAATAACCAGCATTGTGTACTGAAGTTGACCAGCTGTGCCGACTCCCAACTCTAAAAGTTGATGCGACTTCTTTTGTCATGTCTTTATTTTGTGGTTCTATTCTCTTCTTGGGTGTTTCAGATCGAGATCAATGTTGTGGTAGTTCGATTCCAAGAACTAAAGTTGGAATCAGGGCCAACGAGTTTGTTTGGTAATTAGGTTCTTATCTGTACACCATTGATTGATAAATAGAATGATGATCAGGTAAGATTTAACCAATTTATGATTCACCAGTCATTAATTTTTCCAGCTACTGAATTGTTATTATCACCAGGATAGATTTAGTACTATAACTCTTGAGATGGAATTAACGTCTTTCTGAATAGAGAGAATAAACGGGTATTTAGGTGCTTCCCCTGGATGTCATCTGTGGGAAAAAATAGGACATGGCCCAGAATTGTCTTATTACTATTTTGGCTTCCAGAGCATGGCAATCCCTGATATTTTGCAGGCGGTATAAATAACTCCTAGCTAACCTATTCTGTCCAATTAAAAAAGATTAGATGGTTTTGATACTTTTTAGGAGCTACTTAAAATAGGGTCTTAAATTTCTTGCAGTTACCAGTTACGGTAAAATTTCATGCTTTGTATTTTACCTTTAAAATGTTCTAATGGACAAACAAACGGAGCAGGCGTATCAAAAAGCTCGAAGGGCGGATCCTTCCTACAAGTCTGCTGCTGAGTTTCTTGCTATTGTGTTGACCGATCTTGGAACTAGTTTAAAGCTTGCGGGTAATACAGAGGAAGGGATTCAAAAATATTGCGAGGCTCTAGATGTAGACAGCCACTATGCGGTACTGTCATCAACTCTAGTTTATATTGTACCACTATTAATATCTTTCTGTATACCGTTTAATATTATGATGATATCTTTACCTGATTTGAGCAGCCTGCTTATTACAACCTTGGTGTGGTTTATTCGGAGATGATGCAATTTGATTTGGCTCTCAGTTGCTATGAGAAAGCTGCATTGGAGAGACCATTGTACTCTGAAGCTTATTGCAACATGGGAGTTATATACAAGAATCGTGGAGATCTAGAAGCAGCAATTGCTTGTTACGAGAGGTAACTTGCCATTCTTTTATTTATGTGAAATGAATTATGCTGATATTCCTTAGTAATCTGCAACTAGGACATGCTTAAATGCATTTTTGGCATTTTTCCTTCTATATCAGGTGCTTGACTATTTCTCCCAACTTTGATATTGCTAAGAACAACATGGCAATAGCGCTAACTGACTTGGGTACAAAGGTGAACATTTCTCTCATTATTTCATCCAGCTCACATATTTCCTTTTGTGGTGTCAATTGTGTAAATTATTTCAACCAACTCTTTTTTCTTCGGGTGCAATTCTCAAGTTGGCTATAATCATATTTAATAAATTTGAATGTAAGTCCAGCCTTGTTTTAAACTGCAGGCGTTCACATAGTAAAGTTGGCAATGTAGAATTAATCTGGACTGACCTTAAAATGGCATTTAGTTTGTGCATAGTGAACTACACGTGTACACCTATTTCACTGCTGGGATTTTCTAGTATGCCATCTTTTAGTATAAGCGCAGCTGCAATTAGCATTCTTCTAGGTGAACATTCAAGATTCCGTGGCATTGGCATTTGGTGGTGATTAGTTACAGACATGTCTATTATAGTTTTTAATTAATACTTTAAATTATTCAAAATTTCAGGTAAAAATTGAAGGTGACATCAATCAAGGTGTGGCATATTACAAGAAAGCTCTGTTTTACAATTGGCATTATGCTGATGCCATGTATAATCTTGGCGTTGCATACGGTGAAATGTTGAATTTTGAGATGGTCAGTTATAAAAGAAACCTCTTTTTTTACAGTTAGCATCTACTTTTCTGACGTATTCTACTTCTGAATTTTGTGAAGGCTATTGTTTTTTATGAGCTTGCTCTGCACTTTAATCCTCGTTGTGCTGAGGCATGCAACAACCTGGGAGTGATATACAAGGATAGGGATAATCTTGACAAAGCTGTCGAATGTTATCAAGTAAGTGAAATTTTTGCACTTATTCAGGTATTTGTCGTCTGATATTTTTATATATTTTTCCTATTGTCGTGTTGTAGATGGCCTTGTCAATCAAGCCAAATTTCTCACAGTCATTGAATAACCTTGGGGTTGTTTATACTGTTCAGGTATGTTCCTCCTATTTGCACAGTTATCTCGCACAATTTTTATTGTAGCTCTTGTTATGTTGCACTTTTAGCTCATCAAAATATGTGGTCTTCATATTTAGGGTAAGATGGATGCTGCTGCAAGCATGATTGAGAAAGCCATAATCGCAAATCCAACATATTCAGAAGCATATAATAACTTAGGTAATGAGCATTTAACCAATACAATGTGAGACGGACAATATTTTCCAGCTAAGAATTTCGCAGTTGTTGTGTGAGAACTAATTTCATTGCTTAGCATATTCTTCTTTTCCTTAAAAAGGAACTGACAGTTTACCATGGCTTTCATCCTAGGTGTTCTTTATAGAGATGCAGGAAGTATTACTTTAGCAGTACAGGCTTATGAGAGGTGCCTTCAAATTGATCCTGATTCACGAAATGCTGGTCAGGTACTCTCTTTGCCGTAGAGCTTGCTTATTAGAATTTAGAACTTTTTTGGAACTGTAATGATAATTTGTTGTATGAAGAATTAGATTTATTGGAGCTGGTACCACTAGTTTTTGGTCTGCCCAATTTAGTGACACTGAAAATTGCATGTGAAAAACAATTATTAAGCCCTTCTGCTGCTTAACAGTTGTGTCTGATAAGTCTGCCTTATAATTTTAACAACTGTGGTTGATATTTTTGTAACTCCTAACTGTATAGCTCATTACCTCTCATTATCTCTTTGCATGATAAACTTACAGATTACTATTTTGTAGAATCGTTTGCTTGCAATGAATTATATTGATGAGGGCGCAGATGACAAACTTTATAAAGCTCACAGGTCATTTTATGTACTGTTTACCCTTTAAAATAGACATGCCATATTTCCACATGTTATAATATGTAAAAAAAATTGCTCAAAAATAATATGTTAAGAAATATTGACCGTATTTGTATTTCACAGGGAATGGGGGAAGCGGTTTATGAAATTGTATCCACAGTATGCTAGTTGGGATAACTCAAAAGTTGCTGATCGTCCTCTGGTTATCGGCTACGTCTCCCCTGACTACTTTACTCACTCTGTGTCATACTTCATTGAAGCTCCCCTTACACATCATGACTACACAAATTGCAAGGTGGTTGTATACTCTGGTGTCGTGAAGGTAGTGGTAACCATTCCTTTTCTTGCATGCCATATTTCTGGATTTCACATACACTGATTCATCAACTTATTTGACAGTGTTTTCTTGGTAAGAACTAGAATTTGTATGGAAATAAGTACACAAATTAACCTTTAATTAAAACAAAAGTTTCATCTGGTTGGACATAACCATTCCTTTTCTTGCTTGCCATATCTATGGATTTTGTACAACACTTATTTAGATAGCGTTTCCTCAGTAGGAACCAGAATTTGTATGGATATAAGTACACAAATTAACCTTTTATTAAAATAGAAATGTAATATGTTGGTCAATAGGATACAAATAGTAAAGAATGTAAATTGGAAATGAACATCTCTCTACTATTAAAAGTCTCTTGTGGCAAGTGATGAGTGATTTAACACCACTAAAATTACCCACCATACCAACCATAGCAACAAATTCATTCGTTTCACTGAAATTACCTTGCCATCCATCATAACAAACACATCTTATATGATTCAACCTCTCAAAATTCTCAGTATGGGTACCACCAAACTATATAGTGTGTTTTGGTCTCTAATGCCATTCACATGGTTACTTGCGACACATGGCAATGTGTAGCACCAATCACCTACATCAAAGATGAACCTGTATGACCCACGAGATGTCGCTCACGACGTGTTATGCCTGCATGGTGTGTAGCACACCAATCGTCTATAGGAATATGACTGGCTCGCTCAATAGTTTCAACGGTGGATTTTGTATTTTCTCATGGCAAAGTATGGGCGCTTAGCTAGTAAATATAAATGTAAGGGTGAGGCTGACAAGTGGGGCATAGTTCCACGTTTTAGTGATACCAATACCAATATTATTTTCCCAACTTGCATGATCTAGTCCCCATTTATCTATGGCCTGCCTGAGCACCTAGAGCTGCAATCTATTTGAGTATGCAAGTTCCTTGTCCTTCTTTCCTTTTTTTTTTCCCATGCATTGGCTCTATTCTGTCTTATCATATTTTCATGATTATATAGGCAGATGCCAAAACCCTTCGATTCAAGGATAAGGTCTTACAAAAGGGTGGATTGTGGAGAGAGATATATGGTATTGATGAAAAGAAGGTTACTAGCTTGGTGAGAGAGGATAAAGTGGACATACTTGTGGAACTTACTGGCCATACGGCGAATAATAAGTTAGGAGCAATGGCATGCAGGCCTGCTCCTATTCAGGTACATTGGTGCTCCATGATGCATATATGGGCCTTTACTTTAATTCATTACTGTTTGCATAGGATCAATGTTATACCTGTTAGTATGTTCTACGAGCCTTTTCAGTTGATCCTATTATCACCGTCATTCAAGGATCTCCTTGTCAGTCATCATCTGATTATTGTGTTGAAAAGGCCAACAGGGCCTATCTTTACTTTGGATGTGCATATTTGTACAGGTTACTTGGATTGGTTACCCTAACACAACTGGTTTGCCAACAATTGACTACCGAATAACGGATTCATTGGCTGATCCACCTAGTACACACCAAAAGTAAGACATGCTTTTCTTGCGGCCATTGCTATTTTTACTGTATAGTTTTCTCCCACACACCTATAGCCTCATAGCACCAATTGTCTACAGGCATGTTGAAGAGCTTGTGCGTCTTCCCGAAAGCTTTCTTTGTTACACTCCTTCCCCAGAAGCTGGGCCAGTTTGTACAACACCAGCAATTTCAAATGGTTTCATCACGTTTGGGAGCTTTAACAATCTAGCAAAGGTGACATTAACTCTGGACATATTTCGTTTGTTTTCCCTGAAGCACTCTGTCCATTGATTTTTTTTTTCCTTTTGACAGATTACACCAAAAGTGTTGCAAGTTTGGGCCAGAATTTTATGTGGAGTCCCTAACTCGCGACTTGTGGTTAAGTGCAAGCCATTCTGCTGTGACAGTGTCAGACAGAAATTTTTATCAACATTAGAGGAGTTGGGTTTGGAGTCATTACGAGTAGATTTGCTGCCACTTATCCATCTCAACCACGACCACATGCAAGCGTATTCTTTAATGGACATAAGGTGCAAAATTGCGTCAAGTTTGACCCTATAGTTTCTGTTTAAATATGAATATGGTAGATCCATGGCTCCATCCTAGTAACACATCTTACATTCTTCACTTTGAAGTCCTTGTTTTTCACAAAAAATATTCAGATAATGTGTTGTCTATTAGTGGCGTTCTCTCGAATCTGGGCAACTGTCTGAACTTTGGTTTGTTTCATTGCAGCCTGGATACATTTCCATATGCTGGAACGACCACAACATGCGAATCTTTATACATGGGAGTTCCATGTGTTACTATGGCTGGTTCAGTCCATGCTCATAATGTTGGTGTTAGCCTACTCACTACAGTCGGTACGTGTTTCTTAACTTTGTACTCTTAACTATACATTATAAACTGATTATTCATTTGTTGCGAGTTCTCTCTTCCGCCAGCATGATTGTTTCTAGGACCTGCATCAAATGCACGATTTCACTTGCTTTTCCTCCCCATGGAATAGTGGCTATCAACCTTGTTATTGCCGTATTGGAACCTAGATAATGTTAAGCTGTGTTACTGTTTGTATAATATTTGAGCCATCAAAATCAGACCTGCTTTTACTCTCGTATCAGCATAAGCATATTGCATTTGTAGAAATATAATTTAACAATTCACTGTTCTTGCAGGTTTGGGTAGGCTGGTTGCCAAAACGGAGGATGAATACGTTAGCCTAGCGTTGGGTTTGGCATCAGATGTCACTGCCTTACAGGAACTGAGAATGAGCCTCCGAGAGCTGATGATCAAGTCTCCGGTGTGTGATGGAGAGAATTTCACACGTGGCCTGGAATCTGCATACAGAAAGATGTGGTGCAGGTACTGTGATGGAGATGCACCAGCTCTTAGGCGCATAGAACTGTTAGAGGAACCGGTAGGCTCCAATAACCATGACACGGAAAAGAGGGCCGCCAAGCTTGCTGATCTGAAAGCACAGAGAGCGAATGCCATGGCGGACAAACATGAGCAGGCTCCAATAACGGCGAGTGCCATGGTGGAGGAAGATAAACAACCCCCAATAATGGTGAATGGCGTGAGTTCACCTGATTCCTCCGCATCTGGGAAATGTGGAGCAAATGGGCATGGCAGCCGATGACTGGGGGAAGGTGGGTATGCTCCATTGATGTGGATGATTGGGGAAAACACTGATCTACTGTAGTGCAATATACGCCATTGATGTGGGTGATATGTGTGGTTACAGAACTCGCTGCTGGTGGGCAACACCAGGTGTCATTTAGAACACCGGTCATTGATAAGAGCATGCATGTGCCATCCGGTTGCGATCTCCGGTGACCCGTGACCCGTAGATGTAAGATAATTCATGGGGGATGCTTATAGAGTTTGATTTGATTTGTAGAGATATGTCCCCCTCAGTAGGATATCTTAGAGGAAGACTGTTTGTATATGTAGGAACAGAACTGAGACAGATTCTAGAATCAATTAACGAGGCCATTTCAACAGAGGAAGGCTGTCGCTTTGCACTCGCTTGGATTATTTACCAACAACATACAAGAAATCCTTCTCGCAGAACGCTAGCACTCGTCTCTCTTAGGGCTTGTTTGGGAGGACCAGGATTGGCCGGGATCCCTGCCCCATCCCGGGGTTAGAAATCCCTGGGTCAAATTTCTCTAGGATAAGTAGCGATGCGTTTGGAAACCAAGGGTGAAGAATTGTCCCTGCCCATTCCCTGTGGAAACCTCCGGGAATACCGCCTCGTCTCCCCACGTCGGGAAAATATCCCATCGTTTGCGGTAGATGCTTTGCTCGTAGGATTTAGGCAGCGGCGTGCCTCTTCGGCGATGGCAAGCCTCCCCGGCGAGGCAGCTTCGAAGCGGCGATGCAGTTCCCAGCGGCGATGGCGAGGCTCCCTTGCAGCTCTGTTGCGATGACGAGGCTCCCTTGCAGCTCTGTTGCGATGACGCAGCTCCCAGCAGCGACGGCGAGGCTCGGCACCTTCAATCCGCCACACCCCGGAGCCGCCACTTCCTTGCCCCACTGCCGCCATGTCGGGATGGCTTCACCTCGCCACCGCCGCCGCGCCGGGACGACTCCACCCGCGTCGCTGCGCTTGCCACCGTCCTGGACACGCACCCCGTCTTCCGCATCACTACCACTGGGATTCGTCTGTACCGGTTCACCACCTCTACCCGCAACGCCACAACCCTGCCTGGATTTTGTGGCGCCTGGACCTGCGGCGCCGTCGGCGAGTCATCCCTACGCAGCTCCTAGCGGCAATGGCGAGGCTCCATGCAGGGCAGCTCCGCGTTGGTAACGCGGCTTCCCGGCGGGACAGCTCGTGGCGGTGATGCGGCTCATCTGGTACATCTCCTCTACGGCGATGCGGCTTCCAGTGGCGATGCGAGGCTCCTCGGCATGACGGTACGGCCCACGATGGCGTCACGGGTGCCCTCCCCGTGGCTTTTTTTTTGCTTTTTTGCTATTCGCTATTGAAGACCACGGAAGAGATGAACCCGGGAATTTGATTGACCAAAAAAAATCCCCTCGGGCGCCGCTGCCGCTGCTCGGCGCCGCCGCCGCGGAGCTCGCCCGCCGCCGTAGAGCTCGTCTGCGCCGCCACCGCTCACTCGCCGCTGCTCGGCGCCGCCGCCGTCGAGATCTATGCGGCTCCACCGCCGGCCCCGAGCTCGCTGCCGCCGCCGCCGTCGAGCTCGTCTGCACAGCCGCCGCGGAGCTCGCCCGCCACCGTCGACCTCGCCGCTGCGCAGCCGCCGCCCCCGAGCTCGCTGCTGCCGTCGCTGCTCGCTCGTCGCTGCCGCCGTCGCCGCTTGCTCGTCGCTGCGAGCTCGCCGCCTCCGGGAGCTTCGCCGTCGCCGCGAGCTCCGCCTCCGCCGCCGCCGAGAGGAGCTCCCAGCCTCGCAGAGCTCCGCCGCCCCTTGCTTGCCTTGCCGGCCATGGAGAAGAAAGAGGGCAATATGGGTACTCTACTGTGGGTAAATGGGAGGAATAAAGGAAAATACATGAAAAAACATGAGAGTGTCATCAGGCGAAACAATTCGTTGCTCGAGTGTCATCTGGCGAAAGTGAAGCGAATTGGGTGTCATTTTTACCAAGTACATCGAATTGGGTGTCGTACAGCTAAATTTCCCCCTCCAGGGAGCATGTCCCAGGGAGCTATTCTCCGGCTAGCCAAACAAGCCCTAAAGCAGAACCGGCAGGAAACATCCAAGCTCCATCCAAGCTCCATTTGTTGCATTTGTTGAAGAGAGAGCGAGAGACAGTAAAGATGGAAGAAGGGAGAGGAGCCACCATGCATGCATTGCTGCTTACTAGAAAAACCATCACCACACGAATTAAGAGCTGAAAATGCAACCATTCCTCGCTACTACTTCGGCCCTGTTTGTTTGAGATGCAGCCTTTCTAAAAACTGCTTCTGAGAAAAGTTATCCAAAATTAACTTCTCAGATCACAGTACAATTTAGGTTTTTCAGTAATTTTAACTTCTCGAAAGGGCTTCCAAAAGTTGGCTGTTTGTTTAAGCAGTGCCTTCGGGTAGCACAAGAACGGAAGAGAGGTGGATTCCATGCACACGTGAGTGGCACCGTCAAACCGTCCTACTTTGGATCTAATTAAAATAATATAGCTTTATGTATAAAATATACAAATTTAAGCTATTTGGATGTAAGAAAACATTATAAAATTTTAAAAACACCGTAGTGCAACGTTTTTTAAAATAAACAAAGAGTCCTTTTCACGGTAGTTCAAGAATGCGAAATGTTCTCGTCATGTTTAGCAAAGAAAGAGAAATGAAAAATGATGGGAGTTTAACTGTCATGATTCATTGGAGAGAATTAAAATGAGAGAATGAGAATTGGAAGATAAATGTTGTAAATTTGTTTGATTTTTTTGGAGGGAATTAAGAGAAGGAATGGAAATTTGCTAGTAAACGAAGGGAATTCACTTCCCTAGGAGGAGTCCGGGAAATTTCTTTCCACCGTGATCCCCGTTCCACTAGGAAATGTCATGGTGAAGAAATTTGAAGTGCAGCAGATGATAAATTATAGCAATTGCATATTTCTGAAATATAAGAAGACCATCAATTAGATCAAGGGATTGTAATAAAGTTATATTTCCAGCATGAAGGTAGATGGGGCACCAATCAACCATATGAATCATTAAAACTGAAATCAGTGAACCATTTGAACTAGTACGAATGCATGATCTCTACACCCTTGTACAGTGTGCTTTTTTTTTGCAAATTTCAATCTACAAGCATCATATCAAGAAGCTGGTAGGATTCTACAATGTAGTCCGCATCGCCATTACATCAGATTTTCACATAAGCTTACGCTTAATATGCAATCAATCACAAGCCGCAATTAACAAATAACAACCAATAATCAAAATCAATCAGGTACATATATATCAAAAACAAGAGAGATCTAGCAATAACCATGCAATATATAATATGATTGGTAAACTGAGGAGATGAGTCTTAAGTGTTCACTTTGAGCTAAAATTGCAGCCACTTTGTTTCCTTTTTGTGAGAGAGATGTGTGTATGCTATATGTAGAGGGCCATGCAATAACTCTAGCATTTGGTGGTTAAAAAAAACCTCTAGCCTTTGGAGACAAAAAAGAAAAAAGAAAGGAAAAGAGGAAGATAGAGATGTAGGAGAGGCATCTCTACATTAAAAAATGAAGGGGAAAATGAAGGGAAAAAAAGAGAGAGATAGGTACCTGCCCATGTTCATCAGTTGATTTAACAATGAAAGAGTGCCACAGACTAGCACACATCATTGGGCTTTTTGCTTAGCTATTGAAGACCCGAGCTAGGCGGCTAGAGGGGGTGAATAGACGCCAGTCAATTTTGACGTTTTCTTTTCGCACATGCAGCCCATCTAAGCATTCCGCAAAAACCGCTTCGTGTCGGTTATCAAACCGCGATGGACAACATGACAACTATATGTACCCATGACTTGTATGGATGATATCCATATGAATATGTGGGGATTTTAGACCCACAATCCTGGTTATCAAGTGTCCAAACAAGAGGAATCAATTCAAATCTTTGCTTTTGAAAAGAGATCAAGACAAAACCTCAAAACAACTTTCAAAAAGCAAAAGCAGATTCTTTCAGAACTTGTCCTATCATGGAGTAGGAGGTTCGTGGATTTAAGATGCTCTAAAAATCATGGGAATTTTTCTCCCTATGTGTCAATGTGTCATGAAGCACTCCACCAAAAATCTCCTTAAAACTCCTTACAGAGAAAATATGAAAATTCAAACAACACAAGCTGCTTTCTGAAAAGTAAAAGCAGATTCTTCAAAGTTTGATTCTATTTGGACCAGAGAGATGGTGGCTTTATGTTGCTTCAAAAATTGTAGGAATTTTTCTCCCTATGCAACCATGAGTCGTGAAGCACTTCACCAAAAATCATCTCAAGAATCTATACACAGAAAAGATGAAAAATCAAACACCAAGAGCAGTCAAAAACTTCGAGCAGAAAGTTAGCAATAGAACAAACATATAGGCAAGATCGCTAGCCCATGAGTTGATTCAGCGCTCTATAGGGGGGGGGGTGTTGTAGAACTCATCAGATCGCTAGCCCACGAGTCGATTCAGCGCCAATCGACGGGTAACCACCACGCCGTCGGCCGACCCGCCTTGCCACCGTAGCCTTCCCGCGCCGTCGGCCGACCCACCTTGTCGCCACAGCCTTCCGCTGTCGATCCCTCCCTTCCTCACGTGCCGGCTGCCACTGGCGCTAGGGCAAGGCGATGGGATCAGGAGGCAAATTCCGATATCTACCTTTTTTTCTCAGGCAAGCTTGGCCTTTTTATTTTTCCAGGTGGATTGGGTCAAGCCGGGTGTAAATGTAAAGGGATTTAGGTCTATCCAAATAGCTTCTTTACCACACTGGTGGAAAATAACTTGGACCCGAATTCGGGCCGTTTTCGGGCCTCCAAGCAGGGCCTAAGTGGCTTATTTTAGCAAATCCGAGTTTTAAAAAGTGTCACCTGAACGGCTGAACCAAACCGGGCACTCGAGACTGTCGAGAGTCGAGAGTGTCGAGTCCGGGACTTGCCAATGCTGCGGGCGGCGGCGGCGGGGCGGCGCATCCCGCTAGCTCCGGCAAGATCGGTGCATGCGCTATCCAGCGGAGGCATGCCAACCGTGGATCCTCCATGGGTTCCGCTGCAACTCCGTCTGTCGGTGCTTCCGGCGATAGAAATCCGCTATCGGAAAAGGGGCTCGTCTCTTACATCCGCAAGTGAAAGCATCACAAGCGCGCCCTCGAGGTATCGGAGTTTGTCTTTGTTATTCGCCCTTCTTTAAGTCCTACATAATTGGGTTTTGCAGTGAGTTTTTCATGATGGGCATGGTGAATGCCTGGACTTTGGGTACAAGATGTGGAGATCTCTCCATAGCAGGGAGTGAAATGCGAGGTTTCAATTGAAAAGCTATCTTTTGCGTTTGATGGTCATTTTAGTTTCCGGTGTGCTATCAGTTTTGGTTGACCAAAGCTGAAAATTTTCTTTTCTATCTAGTGCAACTCAAATGATTAGAATGCTTTGGCTGATTTTGTTGTGAACTATCCGTGAGGCATTGTATTTTTTTTAGCCAAAGCGCAGACACTCGGCCATTTCATTAAGTAGGAAAAAACTGTACTGTACAAACGAGAAGGGAAACAAAGGAGGGGAGAGAAGAGCGGGGAGGGAGGAGCGATCAGCACTGCCTACAACACGAGGGATGCATGGCTACACACAACACAACTGCCAACAGCAGAGCACACAACACAACTGCCAACAACAGAGCAGGCAACCCAAGACGACAAGAACGCGATCGTCACTGCCTAACAAGATGCACGGACGAAGACTCCTGCCACCACCGTATGGGATGCGTGGACGAGAACAGCCACCGCTGGGTGGGATGCATGGAAGAAGACCATCGCCACCACCGGTCAGGATGCGTGACCACAACAAGCAGCCAAAGGATGCCTGCTCCACAAGACAAACGAAAGGAAGACGCAGCCGCTGCCACCAAGCGAGGCCACCCAAGACACCACCTGTGCTGAGTTGAGCCTGCCGAAGTCTCGAAGACGATGCCTTCAACAAGGGAACTACGCACATCGTCTGATCATAAGGACCAGGTTTGCACCCCGAGGCTTCATCTCGAAGGGGGACACACTTGACGATGCCTTCAACAAGGGGAGCGACACCAAAACGATGTCTCCATCGTGACCCGAACAGGCAGAGTTTTCACTCGGCGTGCCTTCTGGGGCCACTAAGAGAAGAGGCAAGTGCGCAGGCAACGACAAGCACCACTGAACCGCCAAGCCAAGCCCCCATGATGCCCACGCCGGGCACCAAGGGCACCAATGCACCGCGGTAGCACCGAGCACCGGCCCTGACCAACGCCCCGAACCTGCAAACCGACCCAGCCATCAACTCCGACCAACGCCTCAAGGAAGAGCGAGGGGCGAGGTGGGAGCCAGGTCGGTGCCACCTCTCCGGCACAGGGAGGGGCGAATAGGCGACGGCGGGGGGGAAGGGGCGCTCCCCAACCGGACCGCCAAACCTCCCCCCGGCCAAAGGAGAGTCGGTAGGGGAGGGGAGGAGAGGGGGCACACGGCCTGGGCCGTTGCTCTCCACAAAGGAGAGGCAGGGGGTAGAGCGGGACGGCAACCACCAAGTAGCCATCAGCGACCGAGCGAGGCGATGCGAAGATTTTGGGAGCGGAGCTGAGGAAGGAGGCCCGCCAAGGGTGCTGGCGTAGAATAGGCAGACGGCCATAGCCACGGGGCGGGCCAGCACGGGAAGCCGTCGCCCGCACACCCACCACCAGATCCGGTCGCTTGCTGATGGAACCGGCGCCACAACGCCGGAGAGAGAAGGGGACATCGGGAGCCTTGAAGGAGGAAGAGGAGAGGGCGTTGCCCGCACGTCCACCGTCGGATTCGACCGCCCACCATCGGATGTAGGCGGCCGGCTGCCGGATTTGCCGCCACATCATCGGTGCGCCGCTTCCGAGCAGGGGATGGGCCCCACCCGCCGACGCGTTGGGTGGAGGAAGAGGGCACCGACCGCACCGCTGCGCGGGAAGAGGATGGCGTCGACCGCCTCCGCCTCACCCTACTGTGCCGCGTCCCACGCCGGGGAGGAGAGGGGCGTCGGGCGCCTCCGCCGAGGGAGAAGCCGAGGGCCGCCGTTGCGAAGAGGCAGGTGTGGTGCCCGTGCCACTGGATCCGGCGGAGGAGCTAGGGGCGGCGTTGGCCCTGGCAAGCCGCGTGGGCCATGCGGGAAGGAGGAAACCGCACGTCCAGTGCCGGGTCCGGCCACTCACAATCGGACCCGGCCGCCTGCCACCGGATCCGGCGAGCAAGACGTTCCCATGGAAGGAGAGCGCCGACGTAGGGGCTGCGGGGTTCCTCGACGACAGCGAAGGCAGGGGCGCAGGATGACGGCACACGGTGGACGCTCAAGACGATGGAGGTAGGGGCATAGGACGATGGAGGAATGGGAGGAAGGAGGAGGGGGGCCGCCGCTGCCGTCGGCGGCGCTGGGAGGGACTGGGTCGCCCCCGAGCCGCCCTAGAGCGAGCGACGCAAGGGCCCTTACAGAGATAATGGGGAAGGTCTCTTCAAGCAAAAATGGTTCAAACATCTGAGGCATTGTATTTTAGGTCGGAGTTTGATTCTTATGCCAGCAGTTAGTGCAACTAGGGGCCACATGGAGTTATTGCTGCAAACTAAATCTGTTGGAAATGTAAGATACCCATGTAGGAGTAAAGACGGGATTGGATGTCTTGTGATTAGTTTCTAACAATGAAAGAGAGCGAGGTGTGGTACCATTTGTCGCTGTTACTCCAGCATATTCCACCTTTGATAGGACGAGGTAGGCAATTAGGCATAACATAGTAATGAATAATGATCATATTATTTCTGTTTTATTTTTCACATGTATAAAAAAGAGGATGCCATTTTGACTGGTTTATATTCCATTTTCAATTTACGAGTGAATCTATGAAGAAATATTGTACCTTAACATG
The DNA here is from genome assembly GCA_005191435.1 of Raddia distichophylla. Classification (NCBI taxonomy): domain Eukaryota; kingdom Viridiplantae; phylum Streptophyta; class Magnoliopsida; order Poales; family Poaceae; genus Raddia; species Raddia distichophylla. Next base: position 3,587,652 of record SPJY01003379.1, read on the forward strand.
ATTTTCACCAATTAACAGGGTTACAGGAAATATAGATTGTGAAGATGATCTTTATCTTGGTAGGTGCTTTGCGTGTCCACCTTAATTAAGGTTAAATTTCATAAAGTGCTTTCATAATTACTCAGTCTGTTCATAAACAATGGCATTTTAGAATACATCAGTTGTTATCTCCAAATCACATACAAATAGCCCCTTGGCTCTATGTTGCCATAGTTTTGTAGGTGATCTTGCCACACTGGAAATACGTGAGATGGAGAAATATTCATGCTTCTTTTTCATTTTGCTCATGTAGCACATGTGCTGTGGATTGCGGTGCCATATTAGTACAAAACCTGGATGTGTAGCAGAAACCACCATGGTTAAAATTGATCTAGCTTATAACGTTTAGGTTGTTAAATAGCTGGCCTCAAAGTTAAGTATAAGAGCTGGTCTTTTGTGATAGTTGTGGAGGTAGTATGGACTTCCTCAATTTATCATGAAAAAGATTTTCCTTACTCTATGAATTAGTGATTCTATCAAAATCAGTAAATTTATTTCTGGCATACCACCAGTGAAGCAATGTTGGATACATGGATGGTAACCTGTGTTTTGGCTAGACATACGACACCTCACATCAAACAGCAAGCTTGATTCACCCCCAGTTCTTGTTAATTCAATCTTTGGTGCCTCTTCTGTACTTAATATTTTTTATTTGCTTGGTGTACTGGCGTAAACAAAAAAATCCATAGTTGTGTTATCACAATAATATCACAGCAATAAGATGTAACAGATTGGTTCTAGCGGGAATTTACTTGTGTACGGTAAACCCTAATCAAAGAGAGAACAATATCCATTTCAAAATTTCTAATAGATTCCTTGGGTTTTTTTATTTTTGTGCCCAAAATAATAGATAGTAATGTGATTGCAATTCCTTAATGTTTTGTACCGACGGGCTCACTGGAAGGTGTACAAAAACTAGTTACTTTCCTTTACGATTCCACACTGGAACCATTGGAAGAGATGAACATTCTAGTTTGAGCATGTATCTGCTGTCTTGGTAACAATGGAGCACCTAGGTATGTTTATGTTCACTACATAATGATTGGTTATGTTTTGTCCACAGCTGATGGACTGGATGGAGGCTCATGGTGTGAACTTGCAGCAGGGCCATCATGCATTACGGCTTGACCTTCTTTCCAAAGTGGACGGGATACAAGCTGCAGAACTATACTTCTGTAGTCTTCCGGATACATTTAAATCTGTGAAAACTTATAGCTCTCTGCTTAACTGCTATGCAGAACACAGAAACGTAGACAAAGGCCTGGAACTCTATGAAAAGATGAAAGCCATGAACATTGTTCCGAATAAACTCATATACAACGTTTTGATGTCCTTGTACCTGAAGACTGATCAACCAGAGAAAATCCTCACGACATTCGAGAAAATGCGAGAAGATGGTATACATGCGGACGTATTTACATACCACATGGTGACATCAAGCTATGTTATGATGAATGACCTGGAGTCTGCTGAGAAGATCCTGGAAAAACTGCAGAAGACAACTTCAGATCACTGGTCCTTGTACACTATGATGGCTCACAATTATATTAAGCAGGGGCAATTTGACAAGGTAGAATTAACCCTAAAGAAAACCGAAAAAGTTATGGACAAGAGGGATGTGTCCGCTTGGCATAATCTTCTCTCCCTCTATGCCAATTCGGGCAATTCATCTGAGGTCAAGAGGGTATGGGAGTCTCTGAAGTCAGCATTCAATAAATGTTCAAATACAAGCTATCGGGTTATGCTTTTTGCCCTGAGAAAGTTAGATGATTTTGACTCTGTGCAGCAAATCTTTCAGGAGTGGGTATCCAGTCATGAGCGTTATGACATGGGCATACCAAATGTTATGATTAGATCTTACCTTGATAAGGACATGATAGAAGAAGCTGAGGCTATCCGTCAGACAGCCACGGATCACGGTCATAGCAATGTCGGGACACTTCACAACTTTGTTTATTACTATTTGAAGAAATCTAAAATTAAGGAGGCAATGGAGATCTGGAGGGATGCAAATAATATGTTGAAGACACGGAATTTGGTGCCATCAAAGAATCTTATGAACGGATTCTTGAAGCATTACGAGGAATCAAAGGACGTGGACGGGATGGAGTCGTTCTGTGGCTACCTGAAGAAGATCGAGTGCCTTGATGCAGAAGCTTATGAGGCCTTGGTCCGTACCTATCTCTCTGCTGGTAGAACAATTCCATCCATTGCCCAACGCATGACAGATGACGGGGTTGAGATTACACCTGATATGTTAGAAATGCTTAGAGGTGTCTCTGGCCGTTAATACTAGAGTATTAGGCTAGCCACTTAAAAATTTCGATTCTAGATGGTTTGGTAATTTCTGTACATGAAACTGATGTTATTTTTGCTGCAACCGGCAGGGGCAGTCATTGTCGGGCCCACTCAGGGCTCGAGCACCGGCTCTAGCACCATATTTATATTTCGTGTTAATACTTTGTTTTCTTGTTTATGTATGAATCGACATTGCACTAGATTATTAGATGTATCCCTTGTATAGTTGTTTCATGTTAACACCTCCGAGCCGAGGCGAGCATGTTCGAGCCGAGCCGAGCCAGACCGAGCTCGGTCAGAAACGAGCCGAGCCCGAGCCGGCTCGCTATTTTCCCGAGCCCCAAAAGTGGGCTCGGCTTGAGCTCGCAAACACCTTCGAGCCGAGCCACGAGCCGCGAGCTATTTTTTCAGCCCTATCGGCAGGGGCAGTCATTGTCGGGCCCACTCAAGGCCCGAGCACCGGCTCTGGCACCATATTTATATTTCGTGTTAATACTTTGTTTTCTTGTTTATGTATGAATCGACATTGCACTAGATTATTAGATGTATCCCTTGTATAGTTGTTTCATGTAAACTGTGACATCTTGATAATTCAGACAAAGAAATAAAATAATTCTCTCTCTCTCTCTCAATAAAATAATTCTCTCTCTCTCTCTCTCTCTCTCTCCTCGTCAAACCCCATGCCCTTGTCGATCCCCGCCCTAAGTCCCAATCCTAATTCCTAACCCCAAACCGATTCGATCTCTTTTCTCTTTTTATAAACTTGCAAAAGTATTCCTAAAAGTTAAACCCCAAAACATGAATTCCCCAAAAATTGAAAATCATTAGCAGCCCAAAACCCTAATCTTCAAAGCCATCGAGATCGTCGTCGTCGCCTCCAAGGTGTGCCGTCACTAAGCTCCTTTCAAAAGGATTTACGCACGTGTAAACGAGTTGCTCTATCGAACTGAGCTATATCCCTTATCAGAGATATCTTAACATATCGGTAATTTCTTGTCAAGATGAATGCCAGAGGATATCTCTTTGATCTGTTTACTATATAACATACCAATAAGGAGCATTATTGCTTATAAAATAGATTCGATCTATAATCGATCGAAGTAATGAGTCTTCCTTTGTGATGATAAATTGCCTACTTAACTCAGTGGTTAGAGTATTGCTTTCATATAGTGGGAGTCATTGGTTCAAATCCAATAGTAGGTTGCAGGTCACCACCATGCCGCCCTGCACTGGACAATCCACCACCCCAGCGCCGCGTCATCCCCTTGCAGTCGCTGCTGCGCCCTTGCCGCCACCACACTACCCAGGTGCCGTGACGCCGCCGCCGCTGCGCCATAGCCACTGCGCTGCGGCCACTGCACCCTACCTTTGCCGTCGCTAGAGCTCGCCGGCGACCACGCTGCCACACACAGCCAGTCACCGTGCCGTTGAAAGGATCTAATTGGCCTAGGGGGGTGAATAGACAACTTTTAAAACTTTTCAATTAAAGTTCAGACTCTTAGTAGTTTGTTACTCAAAATAACTAGCCAGTCTTAGTCTAAACAGAGGAAATAAAGACAGCGAAAAAAATAATAGTAAAGACAACAACAGAAATTAAATGCAGGGAAAAAGAAAGGGACATGGATTTTTGACCGAGGTTCGGAGTCCTCCTTCTACTCCCCGTTAAGGCAAGCCCTTCACAAAGGGCCGGCTCCCTCTTGAGCCCGCAGCTTCATTCTACTCTTGGTTACTTTTCACCACTCTAATAGATAAGCACCTAGCCTTCACAAACCATCTTGAAGGCTTCACAAATACCATTGGCAAGCTCTTCAAGAACACACCCACCAAGCCGTCTAGGATTGATAATCCAAAAGTAACACTACAGATCATCACTTGAATGGATAATAGACTCTCAATCAGATCATCATACTTTTGGAGCACTTTGAATACTGAGCCTTTTTGCGACAATTTGGTGTAGTTGAAGAACAGGGCTCAAATGCAGGCTGATAGGTATGAGAATGATATTCTAAGGACAAGATCTCAATTTGGAAGAAGATTCTGTGTCCTTTTATAGGCTAAGAATCAGATATTAGCCGTTTGAAAGTAATTCTAGTCGTTAATAAGATGACACAAATACTTTTGCAAAAGCAATGTCAAGATTGCTTTAGCAACGGACACAATTCAACGGTAAGAATATTTGAACAGAGAATATTTAGTTTGCGGCGGACAGAAGTTCAGAATAATACTTCTCATGACAGACTGTTCGGCGCAAACATTGTTTTGTCTGCGTAGGAAGCTATTGAGATTTAGTTAGAATCAGACACATCCGGCGCAGACAACAATCGTTCTGAATGAAAAGGGAATGAGATAGAATTGTACCCAAGTATACGTTGGACTGTCCGACGTGAAATAGAACTTTTCTGGAGGTGGCACCGGACAAAACCCGAGGCTTAGGACAAGATTGTTTGGCATTAACTTGGATGTTTCTGGTGGAACACCGGACAAAAATATAAGATAAAAGAATTGTCCGGTGTGAACTTGAATACTTATGGAGAAACACCGGGCAAAAACAAGGATAGTTGAAGTCCAGTACGACGTTAACTAAAAACTTTTTGGCAAGGAATATGTCTAGGACCTTTTAGAATTGGGTTGCTCCAAGATATTTTTTTTATGTGATTGAGAGAATTATTACCCAGATAAGTAATAAAGTGATGAAACCCCCCTTAATAGTACGACAAATAACAAAAACCTAGCTACAAGCTTGAAACTTCTCCCAAGCTTAAACTAGCACAAAATGTTCTTAGTTTTGTCTTTCAGCTTGATGCCGCACTAACAAGAAGACCACTCACGAACTTGAGCCTAATTGCTCTGAAGTGAGTCCAATTGGAATTTCTTTAGGTCATAATCACCAAAACTCTTTAATGAACAACTACTAAAAAAATTTAGGGGCCTAGATGCTACAGCCGCCCCCTCCATATCTCTCTCTCTCTTCCCTCGGTTCCCCACGAGCTACAATAACTTTTCAATTTTCTCGATTTTCGGTGAACAATGTTTCTTCATCTTTTCTTCATAGATTCATTTGATCTCCGATCAGGCGATTCTAGTTTCCAAAAATTAATAGCATTCATATTCACCTACTGTAATTTTTGTATAATTTCTATTTATTTTTTTGTTGCTGTATTTATTTGTTATGTTTTTCTTGATTTGCATGTGCTACGTCGCGTGGGCAACGAAGGAGGATTTTCGATGTTATCAATGTTTCAGGAGACTATCCAACTCAAGAGCAATGCAAGTCTTTCACTAGAATCACTGTTTTATAGATTTTGCCAAAATTGCTATATTCATAAAAAGACGTATGGTTAAATTAGCGTTGTCTAGTGTATGTATCGGTTCGACATATGCATCCACTGAAATACCTTGAGCCCTAGAGTTATTTATAATTTTATTACCCGCTGTTTTATAAATGTTAGATGCTTAGTGTTGCTTAGTTGGCTAATCATAGAGTGAATCCCATCTTTCACTGATAATCATGAGAACTTGAGACATCTGTTGTTGAACTTGAGAACCGAGACATGGTGGTTTGTTCACCTTATAATTAAATATGACCAATAAATATTTGACGCAGAGTTGGTGACCTTGTCAACGCTTCGATCTCTAAGGACCAAAGCTTGTGATTACTTAACTAAGTTATTACCGTGCGACCGCATGTCTGCTATGAGACATGGCTTAATATTGAGGAGGATATTTTCAATCTTGTCACAGTACTTGCACCTTGCACCTTTTGTCGGTGTATTACCCAAAGGGAACTTTTTGGTACGTGTGGCCTTATCATGTATGACTGTAGCAAGTTCGGAGTTAATCTTCTGATAGATTTTGTTATGATGCTCTTCCACGGGAGGATATCATATCTTGCGGATAAAGCTACAACCTCTGCAAAGTAAAATCATTTGAATGGCCATACCCATGGTCAAGAGCAATTCTTAATTAATTTGATATGGGTAAGGTTATTTCCGACCATGTGTCGTTGCTAGATGATCTATGATGATGAGAATGAAAATGAGACTTTGACATGAGACCATAAGATGAACATGAGTTTGAGAACGTTGATATATGGCTGTTAATTATGAGAATTGTTATTTATCTATTTATATTTTCAAATGCTTTATACTACTAGGTTAAATGCTTTTATGCAAACGAACCATTGTCCCTTTTTGGATGAGCCCTTACATGGCCCTTCCTAGGAAGACTTGCTAGCAGTCACATGCTAATCTCGCCTTTTATGCGGGGCTATTTATTTAACAAGAAGGTCAGGAGTACGATGACGTGTAGGACAACGTTCGAGTGTTCCTAGAAGATGCACCGAACTACTAGTTGCTTCTCGTTCAGTATGTGCCTGTGGTTGCGATGGAACGCTATGTTTATCTACTTTCTATTTGCATTTGTCAGGATTTTATAATATGAACTTATGTAACAAGTGGCTTCGCCACACTCTGATTACTTTAATTGTTAATTCAACAATGGTAATGATATTTCATCTTTGTACTACCATGGGTATGAACATTGATACTTGGGACTCATACTGTTAACATAAATTTCGGTTTAATAAAATCGGTTTCTGGTATTAACTTTGGTCCAATAGCATTCGTGTTCTTTCATCCCAGATTTTCATCTATTAGCCTGGTCACCAATCTTTTACTGCCTAGTATGATTTATTTTTTATACAACCAGTCCTATTATTTTACTCATATTCGAGATGCTTAGTTTGCCCTAGTGGATATTGATTATGATGGAATTCATTATCTACTTTCTACCCTGTTGTTTTGGTAAAATTAAATCAATTTAGAATCAAGTGTGTGAGTAGGCTTGCGGTGGTTGCTTGTATGGTTCTGTGATACGTCATCTCGGTCAAGACATAAGGATTGAATATAGTAAATGATCTTGCCAAGCACAACAATACAACCATGGTGCTAATAGTGGTAAAGTCTTACCTTGCTATTATGAGAAATCAAGTTTTGGTCTATCATGGTTTTGTGGGTGTGGTTCACGACCACCGGAGTATCATCTGGCACACAAGAAGACCTTGGACTTGGTAATGAATTTGGTAGGACTAAGCCATAGTAAGGCATTCTTAAATCTAGACATACATGGTAACGACTTCATATCACCTTTAGATGGTTCCTGTGGTGAAGTGTACTTCCTTTGCAATAATAAAAACTATCATGATAGTTATGGTCATGGCCAAGAGCTAGCAACTCAACAATGTTATCCCATGTTTCAAATAATAAATTGGCGTAGAGCTATGACAAGGAATGCCAATGAATGTTGGGCAATGAGCGCCAAACGGTGCATGTAGAGATTGTCATACAATGTTGGCTGCAAATGCATGCACTAGTCTTGTGCCGAGAAGGAAAATGATAGTGTGTTTAGGTAAATACAATAGCTGAGTTGCAACTATTATTTTTAAATAAATGATTCTTAGAAACTAATAGTAATTAAATCTTTTAAATTGCTATTCTGCAAAAGAACCAATCATATTCCTTTGTAAACTTGCATTCACATCTAATCATGGATACGGAGATATCAAATCAATAATGTCGACACATGTTAGTGAGCATAGTGTTGTATATACATACATCGAGATATTGCTAAGATTATTATATTACATGTGCCATTAGTCTGTAGTCTCAACTGATATCCTTAGACCTAAGATGGTCATTGAGTCCCAGCATACGCAGCTGTATGCTTTAGTGTTATCAACTGATATGCTATAACTAGGTAGCTATAAAAATAGCTTTCGGGTATATCATGAAGCATGACGCGAGGTGTGATCATTGAAGATAAAATTTGTCATTCCTCAATAACGGCAGAGATATCTTTAGACCTCTCAATGTGTCTTGATTAGAAAGTGTATGGCAATGCCAACCACGTATCTTAGTAAGTGCTACATGATCCATAAATCTTCCACGAGAGGGTGCACATGGGCATATTATGTAAACATTTTTTCATTTTTTATTGTAACTTTTGACTCAAACCTCCAATCGACAAACGTTTCGCGTGTTTTCAGCATTTTTATGAACAGAACTAGATTGGTATTGTCATATAAATTTATACTTTTGTACAATACTTTACAACATAATAACAACAATAAAAAAGTAATTTTTATTAGAAATATTATTCTTTGTGACTATCTTGTTCTTTTCGGCTTAAATTAAATTAAAATTTGTTATTTTTGTAAAAACCAAATGATGTATATTTTGTAATCATTTTTATGGGGCTTTAAGTAGTCCCTCTTAGAGTTTTGAAAATATTTTTTGGTAATTTTTTGACTAAAAAACAATGATTTCAAGTCATCTTCTAATCGGCGATTAGCCGTCCAGTCGCCGCTCTGTATCCGGCTAGATGCAACAACGCGATCAGCGGACCTAGTCAGGCGACTGGACGGTTAATCGTTGTTCAGTTGCGACTAGTCGTCCGAAACCAGTCGTCCGCGTGCAAAAAAAAATTAAAGCCTCAAATGTTTGTAGCGGCCAATGGCCCATAGCCCATCACAACACTGCTTATAGCATTAAGAGATTGGCTCTAGCGGGAAAGGGAAATTTAATCCCACTCGCTGCCGCCCAGTAAAAGGCACTCCGTCGCCGCCGCTGCACAAAGAGTCTCCAGGAGCATTTGTCGCCGCCACAGGTCACACCAGGAGCATTCACCGCCGCCAAGGTTGTCGCACCAGGAGCATTTGTCGCCGTGGCCGCGGCCGCTGACCCAGAGTATTCGCCGCCGCCGTCGCTCCAGGAGCATTCGCCAGCTTCGCCGCCGCCCTGCCGCCAATACTCGCCGAAGATGACTGGATCTTCGTCCTCCTCCAGCGGTGAGTCTTCACTCTACTCCTCTGGTCTACAAAGCCAAAGATGAATTGATTTATTTGTTTCAGTTTATGGTGTTCTTCACTAGTCACTAGCCATATGGAGATATGCTCTCTGTTCTTCACTAGATATGATCTCAGTTGTTAATTTTTGACCTACAGGAGCAGATAATGTTACTACAAGTGGTGCAGTGGTGGAAGAACAATAAGCTACAGATGCAAATGCTTCTCCTGAAGTCCCAACCAGTGCTGCATCCCTAGTTGCTGCAGCTCTAACTGCACTTTCACCAGAGGTGGCTGCCATTGCTCAAAGAGTAGGGCTAAATCCAAAGACCCATGATGGAAGTATGGGTTCTAGCCAGAAGTAGGGAAGAAGGATTTGATACATTGCATATTTTGTAAAAAGAGAGTCCATGCAGGGATTAGAAGATTGAAGCAACACCTTACCGGTGCTTTTGGAGATGTGGGGAAATGTGGAAAAGCAGCTGATGTAATTAGGAAAGAAATGCATGAGTACTTGGTTAAAAATTCAAGGAACTTGAATCACATGGACTTGCAAGGGGGAGAGTATGAAGAAGGTTCTCCTACACCTGAAGCCGATGGAGGGGAAGTTCCTGTACCAGTACCAAGTTCTAGGACAGCTGTAAAAAGAAAAGCTCAAACTTTTGTAATTCATGGACCAATTAAGAAGCATACCAAGTCAGTTAGTTCCATGCTTTGCAAGACACCAGAAGAGGTTGTTGCTGATAGGCATAAGACTTCCTAGCCTTCTCTTGAGCACTGCATAAAGAAGAACAAGGAAGCAAAACAGATTGTGGATGATCATGTTGCTGATTTTTTCTATGAGAATGGAATACCCCTCAATGTCGTTAACTCAAGAAGTTGGAGATCATGCTTGAGTCAACAAGGCAATATGGCCATGGATATAGATAACCTTCTTACCACGAGTTAAGAAATCCATTACTTGACAGGGCAGTAAAGAAGACATTGGAACTGAGAGAGAAGCATGAGAAGGCTTGGCAGGAATATAGATGCACACTGTCCGATGGGTGGACTGACACAAGCCATCATCATCTTATCATATTTCTTGTCAGTAGCCCTGAAGGAACCTTGTTTGTTGGCACTGTGAATGCTTCAAATGAAGTAGCTGATGCACAATTGTTAGCAATATTATTGGAACAAAAAATTGATGAGGTTGGAAGGGATTATGTGGTCCAAATCGTCACAGACAACGAAGCTATTTACAAGGCAGTAGGGAGAATATTAATGGAGAGGATCCCAACTCTGTATTGGACCCCTTGTGCTGCCCATTGCTTGGATTTGTTGCTAGTGGACATTGGGAGATAAATTAATTTAAGACTTGCATCAATCAAGCAAAGACTGTATGCGTAATTCTCTACAACCATGGCAAGCTTCTTGATACAATGAGAGAGAAATTAGGTAGGGATCTTGTGAGGCCGGCTGTAACTCGCTTTTCCACATCATTTATCACCTTGGCAAGCATGTATAGGCACAGGAAAGGTCTAAGAAGAATCTTTGTTAGTGAAGAATGGCATGATAACAGATTGTCCACAAAACCTGAAGGGAGGAATGTTGAATCCATTATTCTTTCTAATGATCTATTTTGGGAGAACATGGAAAATTGTATGAGAGCTTCACAACCACTTCTTATTGCTTTGAGGATAGTTGATGGTGATGAGAGGCCAACAATTGCTGAGATTAGGGCAGCCATGGATACGCCAAGGAAAAAATCAAGCATCAAGCATTCTTTAAAACATAAACCAGCACTACTCCAATAGGTGCTACATTGCTATGACAACAGATGGGACAACCAAATGGAGCACAAATTATATGGGGCGGCACTATTCCTAAATCCAAGCAAGTATTTTGTGATTAGGGAAAACAATAAAAGGCAAGCTACAAGACTAAGGTCAATGTTCAATGATGTGCTACGGAAGATGCCGACAGATGATGATAAACAAAGCATCATAAGAAAGCAAGCTGATGATTATGAGAGATCATAAGGTGAATGCTTCTCAAAGGCAATGGCCATAAAAGACCAAGGCAAAAATAGTCCTCGTAAGTACTAAGTACTATAAGTACAAGCAATTGAAAATTCTGCTATCAGCAATTTATTTTCTACATGTTAATATGTGATGTTCATTATGTTTTGTAGTTCTTTGGTGGGGAGCATATGGTGGACTTGCATTTTAGCTCCAAAGTTTAGCAAAAAGAATCATTAGTCTTTACTGCTCCGCATCTGGATGTGAGCGAAATTGAAGCACATTCTCTCATGTAAGGATTTACTACAAAGAACCATTAGTCCTTGTTGTGTGCAGCCACCTTTTATAACTGAATTTGATTTTTTTTTCTTTTATAGATCCATACTAAAGAGAGGAATAAGCTAGAGCATCAGAGGTTGAACAACTTGGTCTTTGTTAGTTACAACCGGAAGATGACATCTAGGTTTCAACAGCTTCGTGAGCAAGGTTCTCGATGAAAGACACGTAACCCATTGATCTCAGAAAAAATTAAATGGGAGAATGAGTTGGTTGACATCAATTGTGAACCAGTTCATGAAGGTGATGCAGCCGCCGACAATGCTAATGATAATCTAACTTGGGCTCAGGTTGATGAATCTACTAGCGCATCTCAAAGTTTGAGAGGTCGTAATGTTCCTAGGGCAACTCTTGGTAATGTTGTTCATCAAAGTTATTGACCTAGAGGTGCATTTTTTACCTATGCAAAGAAAAAGAAGGCTGCAAGCCAAAAATCAAAGGATGCTGGACCTGTACATGAGGATATCGATGAAGATGAATTGGACAGTAAAGGTGATTCACATGATGGTGGAAATGATCCCACTTTTTTACCACAAGATAATGAAATGGAGAATGCAAATGACATGGAGGAAGAAGCAAGGACATAAGAAGAGGGAGAGAACTTCGAGCTAGATGATGTTTTGGACTGAAATCTGACTACTTTAGAAAATACACATGCTTTTTAATACTTTTGGATGACTTTTTCCTTAGTAGTGCTTTTGGACAATTGGTGGCTTGATTCCTAGTTGGTGATTGTTGTTATTCTTGCTTTTGAACAACTGATGGTTAATGGCTTGATTCCTAGTTGGTTGTTGGTGCTTAATGAGAACTTATGCTTAAATTTAATTGCTTATTATGTAATTTGTGGCTTAATGTCAGTTGACAAGTGGTTTGGTTATTTGTGTGTTTGAGTTATAAGTTATTTCATAGGCTGTCCAATTGTTTGGCTACTTTATTTTTTTATGCTAATTGCTCTTTTCAAACCTTGCTTGATTGGTATTTACTTCTTAATTGTTACTAGTTAGTACTTAGTGCTTATATTTTCAGTTTAGTCTACAGTAATCATTTGTCTATGTGCTCTGATGTGCACTATGTATATCAATATATAACTATTAACTATAGTATAGTATAATGTATATAAGTAATATATAAACTATATAGTATTATGGTATATATTAGTGAATCGTGCATCTAAGTCAACCGACTAGACCGACTAGTCGACCGTCTAGTCGGCTAGTTGGTCCCTTGGCGACTCAACTCAACTTTACGACTTCAAAACACTGCTCATGAAGACCTCTTTTAAGGGGTCATATTGCAAACATCGAAGCTAGGCCGTTGTAAAGCAGGAGACAAAGTTGTGTGAGGCCTAGAGGTGGTGGATTTTGAGGCTAGGCCGTGGTAAGGCATGAAGCTGAAGACGGGTGAGGCCAAAATGTGGTTGCAACCAGACGGACAAGAGACCGGAGAGAAAACTTGTGTAGGTGATGAAGGCAAATTGTTTTGGATGGACTAATCATTGTGATATATGTCGAGGTGGAACGTGGTCGGCAAGGCAATATGTCGGGACGTGAACTGGTGATTCGGGGGTCTAGAACGATGAGGAAGTTGCGCGAGACGGTTGAACTTGTACTTGGAGATCACGAAGATGGTGGTGGTGACGTGGATGATGGATTTCAACTGGTGAGAGGATCCGATGCACATCAGGTGGCTATGGGTGTTAGAAACTGAGCAGTTGAGTCGAGCTGGCTGGTTTTCATGTGCGTGGACCCTTCGAAGTGTGTGGACCCAGTGCAGCCACGTTTATCGAATATCTACAGGATATTCCCATATGTGAGGGCAATGTGTATGAGCAAATCTCAGCTATCCAGAAATGATCTGATGATATCAACAGTTTCTCGCAAGACACTGCGATACTCGGAAGAAGGGGAGCTCATGTATCAGGTATTGTTGAACATTAGGATTCGTCAAGTATCGAATATCATGAGAAGGTATCCATGAATGAAATAGATACAAAATTGTCCCGATATGGCAGCAGCTGCGAGGCGGAGCCATCCCCGGGGCATAAAGGGGCTTCAGCCCCAGTCCTGTCTGATAGTCCCTCCGTCCAGCAAAGATAAACGTATTTGGTTTTGGCTCAAAGACCAAGACGTGATAAAAAAAACTGACGCACATACTCTAATTAATCCGTGTTTACTTAGCAGCAACGCCTCGTTTTTGCCGCCATCACAGCTCTGGCCTTTGCATGCATGCAAATTGGAGCTTGCAAATTGGAGCTTGCAGATAACTGAACGGCCACACGCGCGTGAAACGAAGCATGCAGCGAGAGAAACGAGCGTCGGTTTCCAAATACGAAGATTAATTATGGACAAACCCAAATACGTAATATGAAGATCTTTGCTGGACGGAGGGAGTAGCAAATAAGCCTCGTAGTTGTAGGTATTACGCCCAAAAGAATAAATCAGCCACCAAACAGGGAAGGCCTTTGAAGGTTGCCGCACGACAGCAATCATGTCCCAATTATTACTATTGGGTTAACAAACGGATAGCGTAAGGCCCAATTAAACGTAAGGCCCAATTAAAATCACGTTAATGTACGATCTTTTTTTCTCCCATCAGCTTGGCCCCTCGGTAGCTTATAGCACGCCTAACAGGGCTCTATAACACCATTATAGTCAATATCAATCTCTATAACCTATCTAGCAGAGCTTCTATGTCACCCCTAAATTAAGAGTCTCTCTCCAAATCTCTATGTTTAGAGACTCTCTATTTGATCTCTATATATGCTGGATTAGAATGAAAATATAAAGATAAAATAGTGTTCTATACATGGGATATAGAAATCAAAATTTTGGGGCCCTGATAATGCTCTTAGCCCTCGCTCAATCTCTACCTCTCTGCGATTTGCGTGATATATATGGCATTGTCGGCCTTGCGACATAGAGGCATAGTAGTATAATACTCTTATGCAATACAATAATACTCTCGATCTCTTCATTATATACCGATTGGTTAATTTACTATTTCATGATTTATATATTTGAGCAGATTGATTTGCTATTGAATTTATAAACATAACAAAGAGATTCTTGGTACTCTTGCCAAAATCAAAACCATCAGAGAAGCAGCCATTTGAGCCTAGACAAAATAAGGGACCTGAACAGGCTAAACATGATTAGCAGTACATTAATATTTCTTACATAGTTACATTACATGCATTAATTTAACTTATAGATTGAGAGTTAAACATCATTTTGTTATTATATTTAAATAATCACTGCCATTATTAGATAAATTAATGTTTGTGTTTCTACATTATTATGTTCTATGATGTGGTATAACTATATAACTATAACACAATACTATAATTTAAATATTCGATATAATTACTGCTTGAGCCGTACATGCTCTTTTTTAGCTCCCTCTTAGAAATTTTCTAGCTCCGCCACTGCAGCAGCCAGTGGCGGAGACAAGGGGGGCTGGCGGGGGCCTGGCCCCCCCTATGATCTGTGTGCAATGCTAAGTAGTATATAGGATGTTGTATCAAAGTTAAGCTCATATAATTAATTTTCATGACTAATTTTAGTTTTAAAAAGTTTGCTATTAGTATTGATTAAACATACTCTTCCAACTAATTTATTTTATAAGACTAGGATAGTTCTTTAAAGTTTTCTTTTACGAAATATTTTTCTGCAAATAGCTCGTTTTCAATATATTGATAGGATCATAATGTAAATTAGTTTGTTTTGTGTCGGCCCCCCTATGATGAAATCCTGGCTCCGCCCCTGGCAGCAGCAGCTGCTGATAGCCTCACATCATCAAAGTGGGGCGCCACGTTATTACCCATAGGATGCAATAATCGGTGGTGGAGGCCTCAATGATTTGGCCCAAGTCAATGCAACAGATATTACAACTCCATAGTTGGAAACAAATTAAACAAGCGACAGTGGCGGCGAAGAAGGGCAGAGGGCGGCGACCAGCAAACAAGCTCATCGGTTCGTCGTCTCTCTAATTTCAATGACCTCGTCGAATCTGTGAATTCTGGACAGGTAACAGGACGTTCTTTTTATCTTAAAATTATATATCGGGTTTTATCGGATCTAATTAAAAAATGAGGATTTAGAAAACCATTGCCCAGGCTCCCAGGATTTCGGGGCTCTGCCACTGCCTGTACCAGCCGGCGGTAATCTGCATCATATATGAGCGCTTCGTCGCTAGTCCAGCTCCTCACCCTCTTTTTCTGGCCTGGGTCCGTACATATGAAATCTTAAGGCAAGGTCTTACGTGGATTTTGCAAAAGATTAGTACGTGTACCACAGTCCCAAGTCCCCAACCCGTGTGTTTTGCGGACTCAAATTACGTTTACCCCGGCTCGGATTAGCAGATGGTACTTAATTATACCCCGACTCGGGTTGTTATCTACTCGTATAACGGTATAAGCGAGTTAACTTGACGGAGTCGAAGCAGTATAGTTCTTCTCGACGACGTACTCAGGGCTGCCTTCCCTATAAATACTACACGAGGGGAGTGGACTCTCGACATGCATGCATACAGAGATCAGATCGTGAAGTGTGTCTCGTCAGGGCAAAAGCAGCCACAGGCCGGCTGCCGAGATCCGTAATCCGTTGCCGGAATCATGGAGAACGGCGCCGCAGCGGAGAAGGCGCGCGGGGCCGATCACGGCGGTGCTCCGGCGAGCAGCCTCGGCGGCGGCGCGGTCGTTGAACTGACGCCGCCCAACAAGCCCATGGCCGAGCCCTTCGTACCGATCTGCGAGGGAAACCGCGAGGAAGCAGGCGGAGGAGGCGGCGCCAACACCGTGTCGGAGGCGAAGGCGAGACCCGGCCGCGGCACCGAGTACTACGCCATGCGCCGGGAAGTCATGAAGGGCTATCCTTTCAGGAGGAAGGAGAGTCTCGCGGAGAAGGCGCGGCGGTGCGCTGGCGCCATCAGGAAGAAGCTTGGCAAAATACGCGGCGGGAAGAAGGACGGCGGCGGCGGCGGCGGCTTCTTTGGTCGTGAAGCCAAGTGGCCCGCGTTGCGGGAGGCCAAGGACGAGAAACAGTGCCGTCGCGAGCCGGCGCACAAGTGTGCAGCTGATCTCATTCACCATATTCGTTCTGTGGTTAACATGGGGTTCAATTTATGAACCTACTACGTGCTTCAGTGCAATCTTACTGGTGTCATTTTATCGAAGCCACTCGAAACAAGTGGCAAATAGTCAAATTTCTCTTTGCTACATATACTATATGTTGGATTTGCTGTAACGAAGCATTGTGCAACAAATACAGTATTCTTTAAGAATGTTTCTAGAATTCTTTTTAGCATGTTCCAATGGTTAGCATGCTTCTGCACTGGTCGACTATATTCAACATGTTTCATTAGTTTTTTTTGTTTTGACACGTTCCATGAGCTTTACTAACATGTTCAAATATATTTTTTATTTTACCGATGATTTTATGTTGCATGTTCTATCAACAGAACATCATGTTCTAATAGACACAACCAAATGTTTCACCGATATAATATGAATGTCCTGATAGCTCATTATATATGTCCAGAACAAGTTGGCACAGTTTGGAACAAGCGTCCGATTTTTTCCACCAAATTGAACGTCCGATTTGCAGTGGCTCATGTTTGATTTACTAGGTTAAATATTACTTTGGAAAAAGTGTCAACTTGGTCCCTCAACTTTTGCTCTTGCGAATTTGATCACTGTGGTACAAAACCGCTCCAAGGTATTTCCCGTCAATTGAAACCTTGTCATTTTGGTTCTTTGACAGATCAAAAGTGGGTTCGAAGGCGGTTTTGATGGCATGGCGATCGATGTGAACATTATTCTTGCGTGGCAGCCCATGTAGGCAGTATGAGTTTTTTATTCTAAAATTCTATTTTTATTTATTCTCTCTCATCTCTCATCTCTGTAGTGGCCAACTGGGGCCGCTGTCGTCACCTTCGTCCTGGCCCTAGCCGCCCCACCACCTCCCATGACGATCACCATCCCGCCCTGACCTCCTTCTCTTGTTGCGTCGTTGGCGCTGGAGGACGAGAGCGAGGCGGGCGGCGCTGGGAGGACACTAGGGAGACAGGTAACATGTCCTGAGGATGGCGGCGAGGCTAGCGCTGGCCCCTTGCTTCGCCCACACCGGCGAGTCCTCTCTTTCCCGTGCCGACGAGCCCCCTTCTTCGTCTGTGAAGGCCGGTGAGACTCCTCTTTCCCTTGCAGCCAAAGATTTCTGTGAATTTGGCGGTCACAGGAGATCCAAGACCTACCCCTCCTGCGCCGACCTCCATGCTGTGACTACCCGTGGCCGTTGATGCGTTGCTGTGGATCTGGGCCGCATGATGGGTGGCTATGGCGAAACTTTGTGTTGGCCTGAGCTCCTCCACCCGCGTCGAGCTCGGCGGCACTGGGAAGATGACGACAAATCAAATGGCGCGATGGGCAGCACTGGAAGAGAGAGAGAGAGAGTACTCGAGGAACGTGTGAGAGTTAGAGAGGAGCGAGAAAGGGGGAGGGAGAATGGTAAGTAGGCTCAATTGAAAAAATCTATAAACTAAATAAAAAATGTCACTTGTATAGTGCACATGTCCGCGCCATGTCACGCTACATAATGTCAACACTATCGGTAAACTTGGGCCCATAAAACATAGTTGTCAGAGAATAAATTTGATGCTTTCTATGCTTCACAATAGTAATACCTCTTAGAGCATGCTCAATTGTTCATATAGTAGTTGTCTCTTACTATTGCCATGTCACCTAAAGAAAACACTCGAGGTAGCATATACAATGATAGAGACGATTGCATATTTTTATAAGTAATTTGCTCACATACAAAGTTTTTTTATTCTCATGTACAGTCGACTCTTGCTTTGGAGATGGTTCAAATATCTATGCATGCTCTCTCCCCTCCACATTATCACATATACTACAAGGCAGACCTTAGAGATCGCCTCCTATGCCACCTTTTCCGAGTCCATTTCGGCAATGTTGATCATGATATCTTTGGAAATCGCACTATAGATTGCCACAGTGCCAGTCAATCCTTCTGTTACTTCGCGCCTTCTTTCCTATACACGTCGCCAGGGGCGTTTTTGGGCCCGTGTGGGCTGTGCGACCGCACAGGGCCCCCAAAATCAAGGGGCCCCCAATTTTAAATAGGTTCCACATATATATACATACATAAAAGATTATATTTAGGCCCAAAACTTCCCAACGTATCGACTCCCACGCTCTCTAGGCCAGCCCAAAAAAGCATCGCTGATCGCTCCGACTGGCGCCTCCCATCGTACGAGCTGGTCACGACTCACGTACGCGCTGCCGCTGGTCACGCGCGACTCGTCACTCGCCCAGCCCAAATCGGCAAATCCCAATCGGCAATTGGCCAATCGCGATCGGAGACAGAGACACCGCGAGAGAAGAAGTCGCCCGCCTCTGTGGCTCTGCGCGCGCGAGCGGCCGGCGGCGGCTGTGCCCTGCTGCCTGCTGGCCTACGTACCCTAGTGCCAGGGCAATAACCAATTCCGTCCACGGTCCATAGACAGGTAAATTCTCATAATTCCATCTAAGACCTATTTTTGTTATTCGTCTTTTGCGTATGTATGTTAAATGTTTAATTGCTCCATTATTTAGTAAGTAAAGACTTGCAGTCAAAGGATATGCTTATTGATGTTGCCATTGAGAAAGTGCAGGGGCTGATTTATTTCTTCAATCAGTATAGAGAAACTGGTTTCTTAAATGCCTTGGAGGCAACCAAAGAAATTGCACTTGACATGGATATAGGTGCAACATTTCGCAAAAAGCGGCAAATTAAAAGAAAGAGACATTTTGATGAAAATCCAGATGACACAAATGTAGCCACACAATCTGAAGAGGAATCATTTAGAATCAACTATTTTATACCTATTGTTGATCAAGCTATTTCCTCGCTTACAAGGAGATTTGAACAGTATCAAAGTTATTAGAAAATATTTGGTTTCTTATTTACTTCCGATGCATTACGATCATTGGATAATAAGAGCTTGAAATCATGTTGTCATAATCTTGAGGCTGCACTTAAAAGAGATGGACAATCCGATATTGATGCACATGACCTATACGTGGAGTTGAGTTTTCTCCAAGATTTTATACCACCAGAAAATATGGGTCCTATTGAAATTCTGAATTTTTTGAAGCGGCATGATTATTTTCCCAATGCAATTATTGCATATAGAGTTCTCTTGACCATTCCTGTGACTGTTGCATCGGCAGAGCGGAGCTTTTCTAAATTGAAGCTATTAAAGTTCTACTTGCGTTCTATAATGACACAAGGAAGACTTAATGCATTGGCTGTAATAGCACTTGAGAGTGGCATGCTAGAGAAGATTGATTATGAGTACATCATTGAAGATTTCATTTCAAAGAACACTAAAAGAATGACGATTTTCAAGTGAAGATTATGTAGCAGGTATAATACTTAGTTCATACCGCTATAATTTATAATGTAATATATTAATATATATATAGCTGTTTTATATTTTGGTACATTAAGTTAGGCCCCTGTTTATTGTTTCGCACAGGGCCTCTAAATTCCCCGGGACGCCCCTGCACGTCGCCTCCTAAATCAACAACAAACCACACCTCCCGTGCCTCCATCGCTATACGCATATTGATGGTCCAGATTGCATAGCTGAGTTGCGGGTACACCGTCGAGTGGAGCTGGCCGCGTGGTTGGCCCACAGAGGAAGGATGGCGGGTTGGTTTACAAAACATAGAGGGTTTTTTGTGCAAAACTAAAAAGTGTGGATGACTGGATCCACCCGGTCCACGCGATCGGTTGGCCGTCGATTTCAGGTCGGCGTGGATACTGCGGGAGGGCTGAAAATCGTCCTGACCTTTAATATATAAGATGTGTTGACTCGCTCATTTTTCTAGACAGCCAGATTGTTGTGCATGCTACCTAGGTAGCTATAGTCAAACCAAAGTTCACAAAACCATCCAAACCAATGGGAAAGTGCCAGCTAACCGGTAAACAGGTGGCTGGCGGTTTTGAAAACTAGCAGTTTTTACTCGGTTGCATTCAAAAATTTGAATTTAAAAAATTTATAAAAAAATTCTAAAAACATTATGGCCTTTTGTATGAAGCAAAATTTAAAATTGACACTTTTTCATACTCGTTTACGACATATTCTTATTAGCAGTAGGTTTTAAACCAAAAAGAGTTGTAGTGCTTAATAGAGGATTTGTAAAGGCCAACGAAATGCAACATAATATTTTAAGAATACTTAATACCAACCAATAAAATTCCTGCAAAAATGGTAACAAGATTTAGTTTTTTCTGCTAAAAAGAACAAGCCATGCCCTCACAATCATTCTGCAGCATCAGATTCCTTCACATACATGCAACTTTCCTGATTTGTGGCAGAGCCCGGCATCAGAGGAACCAAAGCCGCTGCCTGGGCTGGCTTCCCGGTGGCTTCAACTAGAAAGCCACTGTCGGCGAAGCAAGCCAGCAGCTGGGCAACACAGGACTAGGATCATGGGATGCCTACATCGCAGAGTTACCAGGTCAGACAGAGGCAACCATACAAGGCATTCGGTGTTAGTTGATACCCGCCATAATAGCTCGAGCACCTACACACATGACTTGTACCCTACTGGTCAACCACAGTGATTGTGCCAGTAGGCACGACTAGAGTTGTTTTTCTAACTGGAGTACAACAACTATGTGGATAGGCATGACGTGGGAAGAATATAAGGCTAACTTGGCTTATTATGGGGAATTATTTTGTACTCTGACCAAGATTATCAAAGGTGAGACGTTCAATTTTCTTTATGATCTCATAGATTTTATACTACACTAACAATTAAATACCAATTGCAGGGAAAATATGGGATGATACTTGTACTAATACCATGAGCAGTAGGCAATGGCACTCACGAAGTTCATGTATGTGATTGTTGATCTATGACAAAGTACTATTGTCACGGTACGGCAATAAATTTAAACATTGATGTGTGTGTTTGTCAGGTTGATGTGAAATTTATTATGAGATACATATCTACGAACTTGTATGAACTTTATCATGTGTCCTATATGCTAGGAAAGGGGTAGGCTACGCAAGCACAAATTCAAAATTTTCGACCGCGATTCACCCAAGATCATATGCCCCGACTCCCAACCCTGACGCCCGAAGTCCCAAATCCTATTTGAAACTCCTTTAAGCAAATCAATACTATGCGTGTGGATGTAAGGGTTAGGATACACCCACCCTATTGCACAAGGAAGAAGACGACATTCTTGATTTGTCAAGATTTAATCCACCAACATACAAGACAATAGGTGCAGTTATTGGCAAAAGGGCGTCTACTCTCAATTTTTCTGAGAGAAACTATTCAATCAGGTTAACATATTCACCACATATGTCACGAAAGAATAGCCAAGTAAAGTAAATCAACACAGATAATCATATTAAACTGTGAATTAGCATGGCCCCATGACACGGCGATCTCCATCTCCACGACCATTCTTGTCGACTAGACCACCTAGGGTTGAGTCCTGTCGGTGTCTGGGAAACGCGCCCCTGAAAGGCAGCGGGTCCACGGACCGGCAGACGAATTTGTAGTTGGAGTGAGGCGCAACAACAACCCTTTTCAGCAGCCCGGGGTGGCGGCCGAGCTCACGGGGGCTCAGGCCGCGCGGTTTTCCCGGACAGCGCTTGGTGCGATTTGCCGATCCGGGTACAGGTCCGCCGTACGGTGAGAAAGAGAATGGGGGAGAAGAAGGAAGAAAGGAATACAAACTGTGAAGACACAAGCGATTTACTCTGATTCGAGCCCCTACTGTCGGGTAATAGCTCTACTCCAGCTCTTATTGATTATATGGTGGAAAACAATACAGAGGTGTCGAGACCGGGCTTGAAGGCACCGATCCCGAGCTTGCGGGGGGTTCCGAACAATGAAGCGACTAAGGACTACAGCTACTTCTAATGAAGCTTCGCTTGCGTGTGTTGCTTGGGTGACTTATTATCACTCTGGATCGTTTGGCCTCGACTGGGTCCGGGGCCTTTCCTTTTATAGGCGCGGCGGGTCGTCCGGAGCTGATACGGCGGGCCCCGCGCCCATCTTTGCTTTAGTGACGGTGTTCTTGTCTCGTTCTGGGGCTCAGTCTGGTCTGGAGCCTGCAGGGAGAAGCTGGTCAGATTAGTACTGGACACGTGTTTGTTTGGGAGCGTCTATACAGGAGTGAAACATGCGTTAGGGAAAAAGCACTTTCCCTTATCCCCAATATAGCATTGACTGGACCGAGCCAGCCTCGCGCCACCCGTTGGGGGCTTCGCGTAGCGTAACAATAGTCGCCGCCTGCCAAAGGGGCAAACGACAAACCGAGCTGTCCGCGTGCTTCTCCCCGGGCTACGGATCCCCGGGGAGACACAGTTCCTCCCGGTCAAGGCCGGGAAAAGTACGGTGGGACATGACAGTTGTCGCCACCGGCCCACGGACAAGCGTACTACCCGCGGGACCCTCTCCCGGGCTAAGGATAGCCCGGGAGGTGCGTGAAGCCACTGGGGGCGTGGTTTTGACCTAGTCAAGGCCGGGGGAGACCCTGGCAGGCTAGACGTTTCCTTCGGTACGGCCAAGGGCGGCCTTAGTTGTTGCTCCAGTTGGGTC
The DNA here is from genome assembly GCA_005191435.1 of Raddia distichophylla. Taxonomy (NCBI): domain Eukaryota; kingdom Viridiplantae; phylum Streptophyta; class Magnoliopsida; order Poales; family Poaceae; genus Raddia; species Raddia distichophylla. The sequence goes on from SPJY01003379.1 coordinate 3,610,792, forward strand.
TTTAGGCCCGTTAAGATCTGGGGAGCCCTTTCTCTGCGTTTTAGCCCATACGTGGGCTGTTTGCAGCGGGCTCTAAATCCTAACAAAATCTAAAACCCTGAACCCTAGTCATATCCTTTCTTTTTCGTTTTTCCTTTTGATTCAAATCAGCAAGCGAGAATATTATTTGGCTGCACACATGCCCCCGGCCCTTTTCAGCGCTATGGCCGTTCGCTCCGAGCCTCCGATGCCCCACGCGCTATACCGTTCAGGAGGACTCGCACGGTGATTACCATTTTTTTAACATATATATTTTTTAAAAACCGGCACCAAACAGACCAAATAGAAACCGGGCCTGTCCGGTTCGCTGGTTCCTAATTTGAACCGAACTTGGGCTCAGACTGCCTCGTTAGTCTGGTTGCCCCGGTTCACATATTAACCGGGCCCGAACCAGGTCATACATATACGAGTATCATTCAACGTAATACTCCTAAGTAATTAGTCGCTTGAACGCTCGAAAGTACAAACCTCAGAACCCTAAAACCCCATGGCCCCGCCCTCCTCCGCCGCCCGCTTCCTCCGCCGCCTCCTCTCCACGGCCGCCGAGGCTGCCCGCCCCGTCGCAGAGGACGCCAAGGCGGCGGCGAAGGCCGCTCGGCCGCTATACCGGCGGCTGTCGGCGCTGGGGAACGCGCAGGCTGGGAGCGTGACGCGCGTGCTCAACAAGTGGGTGCGCGAGGGCGGGGAGGCGCGCGCCGAGGACCTCACCAAGTTCGTCAGGGAGCTCCGCAAGTACAAGCGCCATGCCCATGCCCTCGAGGTGCGTACCTTCCTCGGCTCGCCATCCCCAGGCACGCGTCGCGTTCTCTGTGCGTTTGGTTCATGCCTTCATGGTGTCTAGGTAGTGAGCTGGCCCGAGATTGGTAGAGAAAGGATGCGATTCTGCCGCAGCGAATAGCAACCGAAATGGTGTGGTGGGTGGCACTGGAGTGGGGGTGCCGCCTCCTGTGCCTTCGATTAAGCACATGAACTGCCTCTTTTGTTGTGCAATTACTTACTTTATTGGGGGAAGGGAGTGATTGTGAGATGCCTTGTTATATAATTTAGTTGAGAGTTTATGCTCGCTTAGTTTTGTTTAATTTTGTGACGATGTTGTGGTTTTTTTAACAAAATGTTATGATTTCTTAATCATGTAACTTTGTCTCGGTTGGTAATGATAATCTTAATCTGGTTAACTTGGCTTTGTTGGTCGATCTGTGTAGATAAAAGTGTTTGTTTAGTTTAGTTTTGAATCTTGATCATGTCATTCTTTCTATTGCACATCAGTTATTGGAAATGCACTAACCATTCTCACATGCTCTGTGGTATCTGATCTGGGCCAAATTTACATGAAAATTTATAGCCCCAATTTGGATTCTGAAATGCTGGAACTGAAATTGTTTTACATAAAACTCATGCGCCCATTCACTCAAAATATTCTGAAATGCTGGAACTGAATTGTTTCACATAAAACTCATGCGCCCATTCACTCAAACATAAAACTCACTGGTTACACTATGCTGCTTTCTCTCTTTCCATTTCTTCTTTTGCTTGCTTGGTTTTGACTTTGAAGTACATAGCATTGTATTACTGATGCACCTGAGATGTAACATTGGCTCACAAGTTGTCTGTGGTGGAGGCTTGCTAGAAATTGATAACCTCCTTATTTAGCCATACTAGCTGTATGCCCATGCTTTGCTATGGATTAAGAAAGATGCTTTGATTTATAAGCAGCATTGTTCTGGCATGTTGAGCTACAGTCACCTGCCTTGCTTGCACCATTATATGCTCCATCTTGGCACCACGGCTCCACCTTGGCACCACGGCTCCACCTTGCTCAGCCTGCACCATTCTCAGCTCTGCTATCATAATGGGCCAAACTATGCTGCTTCCCATGGTGCGTCTTCATGGATTTGCTCAGTCTGTTCCAAGCCATTGCTTTCCGCACCACCTGGTAGAGCTTTGCTGTGGCTTATTCTCAGTAGCTTGGAATGTCATCAGCATGGATTGGAATTAGCATCATTAGAGTTGTTCTGATTCCATGTAAACTACTGAGATAAGGAAACAACTTCTCGTGCATTATATTTATGTTTTTCATTTCATTCAAGTCTATATGAACACCCTCTCCGACCAAGGCTCCATGCCCCTCAATTGTCATTTTAAGAAGAAATTAGTATTTCTGAATTTATCGACTTTTCTTTTTTTAACCTTTTTGTTTGCATTTCATACTTCCGCCATTGGTGTTTAAATTATTTTTTGGTGCCCACACAGTAATTTGTCTTTGTTTTATGGCAGTTGATGGATTGGATGGTTCAAACAAAGGGTATGAACATGTCATATGGTAACCATGCAATTCGATTGGATCTCATTTACAAAGTGCGTGGCATTGAGGCAGCTGAAAAATATTTTGATGTCCTCCCTGATCCTGCTAAGAATCAGCGAACTTATGGTGCACTTCTGAGCTGTTATTGCTCAGCAAAAATGGAAGAGAAAGCAATAGACCTCTATGGCAAGATGGATGAGCTTGGCATCTCATCCTGTACTCTATCCGTCAGCAACCTAATGGCCCTTTACATGAAGTTAGGCCAGCATAAAAAGGTTGCTGAGCTGTTTGAGGGGATGAAAGGGAATAACATTAAACCGAATGACCTCACATGCTGCATTCTGATGACTAGCTATGCAGCGTTGAACAAGATAGACTCTGTTGAACAAGTTCTAACAGAAATTAAAGAAAAAGATGTGGCTGTAGGATGGTCCACATTTAGCACACTTGCTTCCATCTACGTGAGTGCTGGTCTTGTTGAAAAAGCAGAGTCAGCTCTGAAGAAACTTGAGGGTCTTGTAACCATTCGGGATGGTAGACAACCTTTTGATTTCCTTATGACCATATATGCTTCAGTAGGCAATTTGAGCGAGGTCAACAGAGTGTGGAATGTGGTAAAGGCCACTTTCCCAAAGGTGACTAACACCAGCTACCTCATCATGCTTAATGCTCTTTATAAACTCAATGATGTTGATCGCATGAAGCAGATTTATGAGGACTGGGAATCTAATCGTGAAAGCTATGATGTGAGGCTGATAAATAGGATGATTCAAGCCCATCTAAGGAGTGGCATGGCCAAAGAAGCTGAGCTGTTGTGGGATAAAGCCAAGGAAAAAGGTGTGGTTTGTGACTCTAAAACATGTGAGTTGTTTCTCGATCATTACATGGGGGCAGAAGGCATGGAATCAGCACTGAACTGGGTCGAGAACATGTCGAAACTTGCCAAGAAAGCAGGGAGGCTTGATCGGGAGAAGATCAACAAATTCTTTGAGTACTTTGAAGAACACAAGGATGTGAAAGGTGCCGAGACGTTCTGTAACTGCCTGAGGAAGCTAGGGTGCATCGACGGGAAAGCATACGAGTCCCTCCTGCGGACTTATTTGGCAGCTGGTAAGAAGAACCATTCTCTCCGTAAACAGATCAAGGCAGATAAGATTGAGATATGCTACGACATCGGGAAGCTGCTCAAGAGGATGGACGACAACGGGCAGTGAAACGAAACGTGTATTTTGTCCCTAATTCACTACGGTGATATCTTCTGATTCCTTCCACGAGCAGCAGAAAGCCGATGTGATAAGAGAGTGCACTGTTGGCCTTCTTTTTGCTGTTCCATGTAGATGCTCATGGGTCATGGCTGGGCTTGTGTTCCATCTCATGGTCCTTTTTCAAGAAGCAGAAGCATGCCGGAGAAGAAAGATTTTTACTAGTGCAAAGTGTAGTCTTGTCTGAGGGGGGGCCTTTTCCTATGCTTCTTTTTTCTTCTTCTTTTTTTTACTTCTGACTGAAATAGCTGCTCCAGTACTGGAGCAAGAATCCTACTACAGAACCGGCTCGTTCTCCATCTCATCTAGTCAGTGTGCCATCAGTTTGATGCTCTGACAATGATATGTGCATGCTCGTCCGAAGTGTTGTGTGGATAGGTCTCTGAACAGGGGAGCCATTCGGACAGGAAGTAATTGCGTGCAGGACGAAACAAGGCCTGCATAGGCTTCTGTCGTGTCATACCAAGTGATAGAATATACCTGAAACCACGTACAATTCTGAGACAATCTAATTGAGAAGATCACGCCTTTACAATTCAAACTGCCATGTTGCCAACAAATAAATCATACAATCTGTATAGCCAAGAGCAGAATTTTAATGTTACTCGGACACAACCTTTCCTCAAAGATATGATTCCCATGGCAAGACCGAAACGCTCGTAGCAAAGATTAATTGCATCAAGCTAGCACTATATATCACAATATCCATAAGCAACAACCGCAGACAAAATCCTAAGAAGGGGCATTGGCTATCTGCACATGATCAGGATCGATTACACAAGGCTACTGGTCTTATTTTCCTCAATCAGAACGTCTATTTTACAGAACAAGTTACCAGATAAACATAGCCTGGGCCTTAAGTTCAGAAAGAAAGAAAAAATGTGTCACTTGCCCCCTCCAGGCCCTCCCAGTGTGAGAACAACGTCATGCAGGTCACTGCTGCTCCTCTCCGGCTCAGGCTTGACGACGACCTTCGCCGGGAAGCCCTGCCGAGCATGGTGGCTGCAGTCCGGCAGCACAAAGCCCGTGGCCTGCGGCACCGGTCTGGCATGAACTGGGATAGCATGAGCCAGCACTGGACGCTGCTGGGGAGGAACGGCCGAGCTCGTCAGGATCTGATGGTGCACCGTTGGTCTCGGTGCTGTCACTCCCGGTCCCTGACATGGAAATGCACGGTGAAGAACGTCAAGAAACACGCCGTGGAGCATGAACAATCTGTACATTGTTTGCGGTCAGTTTCCATATGGATCTTTGCTTACAGGAGCAAACAGAACGCCTCTGAAGAGCTGCCCGTTCACCACAGCGGTCATGAGGTACCCCGAGTCGAAAGCTCCGTCGATCGTCCCATGAACCTCACCTCCAATCTGCACGCCGATCAAGCAAACCAGATCAAGTGTCAGGAGAGATGAAATGCAACGGCTATAAAAGGTGAAAGACGCTGCTGAAGGGAAGAGGATGGCATACAAAGGGAGCACCAGGAGGCCGGAGGTGTGGCTTCGGCTCGGTGGCCAGGAATTGCACCTCGTGCCGCTGCTGCGGTGCAATGCTGCGGAGGAACTGGTCCGTCTTTAGAGGCCTCGGCGACATGCCTCCGGTGGTTCTTGTGCCGTTGGTGTTGAGGCGCACGAATGGCTGCAGCGCTGAGATCGATCCATTCGGAGATGCAGAAAGTTTCTGTACTCCGTTGTGCTCTTGATCCGACTGGGAAGGTGAGGAGTGCTGGGAAATAGATAGTGAGTGCTCCTCCTGCTCCGACTCGGCCTCGTTTGCACGAACATCGCCGGTTTTTCTCCTTTTCACATGGCCATTCTCTGAAGACTGTGATGTCAGGATCTGTTGTGTATCACCGACATTGTGAAGTTTTTCCATAAGAAACTCACATACCTAGACCACGCAGGTATGGACTTCTTTGCTCGATTTCTGCTTCTCGAGGTTTCTGACCGAGTTCTCCATCGCCCACGCCGGCATTTTTTTTCTGTAATGTCTGTAATGTCTTGTGCATGATACTTCGGTTTTTGAAGAAGAAATTAGCATCAATACTGCATATAAGTAAGTACGCTACGCACATTTTCTGATCGCAAGAATTTCCGCTTCTCGTGGCTCCAATGGTTACTCAAAATCTTGCACATCGAGATGTTGTAGCGGCCATTGGGATGCTCAGAGCCAAGTTGCAGAATGAGTAGCTCGTTTAAGGGTCGTTCATCTTCGCCACATCTGTGAAATTTCAATGCTTGTCATTCTGTTACCAAAGAATGAATTTATTTTAACGAATGATCTGCTTCTGAAAACTTACCCCCCATAGATTGCAATATCAGTATTCATGACAACCGCGGTATGAGAAAACCGTCCCTGGGGTTGCTGCCCACATATCTCAAGCTGAGTCCAAGACCGATTTGCGACATCAAGAATCCAGGCATCACTATAGTATTGTTTATCCCCAACTCCTCCAATAACATATACCTACACGGATGTGCTTTGCTTTAGAACCACAAGTAGAGCTTTCCTCATAAAGGTTAATTCCATTGCTTCAGTAAATGCTAACCTTAGACCCAACGCATACAGCTGCATGACCTGCCCGGACACCAGGTGAGGCTCCTTTTACAGTGAACTGTAAGTCCGCAAAGTTAACACCAAATTATCCAGAGATGCAAATATCATCGACAATTTACCATCTTGTGCAGTGTTATAATTTTGAAGCCGACGTAACCAAATTGCCGCAGCTACTATAAATATAATAGCATCCATTCTACTGCCTCAACATTGAAAAATGTACCATTATTCTAGTCACTCTTTTTCAGTGTAATCATACAAGCTTTCTTTAAAAAATGACAACATAGGCAGATAGGTTGGAGTCAACATTTTGCACAATTTAAATTATTGCCATAGAAAGCCCATGACTCATGCAGTAGCATTATGAATGAAGCTGACCCAAACGACTGAGAAAATGTGCACACGGAAAACTATTTATGTCACTGTCATGCTGCAGAGAGCAAATAAGCAAGCATCATTAGAAATTAATTAAGTCCTAGAAATCACATGCTAGCTACTAGCTTCAATGTAATCCAGCAAGTTATTATCGAAATTGAAAGCGTGATAGCGATCGATCTACACCGAGAACATCGGCGTCCAGGCCGCAATGCAGCCCACCACACCACACATGAGGGGGACAGGACGCTCACCCTTGACCAAGCCATGGTGTCCATGTCGAGCACGTCCACCTCGCCGTGGTAGCGATCGCCGCAGTCCCCGCCGTAGACGAACAGCCTGTTGCCGACGGCGACGGCGCCGTGGCTGTCCCTGGGCGCGGGCGCGTCGCCCTTGACCTCCGGCGACGCCCACGTCATGGTGGCCACGTCCAGCACGTGCACGTCGCTCAGGTAGTTCCCCTCCCCCTCCCCGCTGCCGCCGAACACCACCAGGCGGTCGCCGCCGGCGGCCACCGTGACGGTGTGGCTCTCCCGCGGCGGCGGCGGCGTGCCCTTGGTGGGCGGCCTGCTCCACTCCTTGGTCCGCAGGTCCAGCACGTGGAGGTCGTTCACCTTCTTCGCGCCGTTGGTGCCGCCGAACACCACCATCCGGTGGCCGATCACCGCCGCGCCGTGGCTGTCCCGCGTCCCGGGCCTCTGCCCCGTCGTCGCCAGCGAGCTCCAAGCCATCGTCTCCACGTCCAGGGTCAGCACGTCGCTGAAATGCAGCCCGCCGCAGCACCCCTTCACAAAATTCAGCAACCCATTGCTCCCATTAGACATCACATTTACAGGACAGCTCCGTGGCATCAGGGAAAAAAAGCTTAGGTTTTTTTTTGGCTGATCTAAACGGCTGTTCAACTTTGAGATTTGGATTAATTTCGTTTGGCTTACCGTTGCATTATGACCCAGCTTCGAGACATCGAAAAAACAGACTAAAAAATCCAAAACATAGATAAGTTGTTAAGCGATTGAGCCGTCGAGCTGAAAAGAACATGTCCTTAAATTTTTCGCAGATCCGCAGGTTTAGCGACGGTAACAAAGAAACCGTGGAGATTAACCCAAGGGCGGGCTCAAACACGATGGTTAGTTCGTTAGGAGAAGGTTATCTATCTTTCGGTGGGTGCAGTGCAGTACCACGTTTATGATTTCCTTGGCGTGACCACACACACCACAAGCATATCAAGAAACCATGACAGGACTACAGGAGTGGTCCAAAAGACGGGAGGAAAGAGAGAGAACGGCGAAAAGGCCCTCTTCTTTCCTTTTCGCTTGTTTTCTCTACCATAAATCTGCAGTACATTTGCCCACCGAATTGATTACAGGCGGACATGGAAGGCGAAATCTTGCGAAGAACTCCCGTTTCAACGACGAATAGTTTCCTTGTGTTTGCGATTCGAAGAGGAAGAAGAAAAGGGGACTCCATTTTCTATGCAGGATTTCAAGCGCCAAGAACCTAAGTAAAGTACGAGCATGTTGTTTGCAGGTGGTGACAAACCGACAGTAATTCAATCGAAAGGCAAAACTGCTCTCTTTTGGCTGCTCCTTTTCATCCTGAAGGAATATTACAGCGAGGATGGACTTCTCACGGTCACACTTTAGTCTTTAGGCGAAAGCTGCAAAACATTTTTTGCTTCTACACCACACCACAAGGGGGGACTGCAACAGGACAAAGATACAGCCCCATGGAACTAGGGAAGATTAACACCAAAAAAGCCACTTCTTCCTCTCCAAAAAGAACACCCCAAAAATTGTCAGACCTCAGAATCTACAGTCTCTTCAGGTTAGCTCTGACCTAACAAGAGCAAACAAAGAACAGAAAAATGAAGAAGACAGAAATACAGAATCTACAGGCTTTCAATTGCTGAGTAAACATCACACTCTTGTTCCAAATGGGAAATAGCGGGCAAAGAGAAGCAAATTTCCTAAGAATGGGAGAGGCAAATCAAGAACTGGCACCAAGCTATGACCATTGATCAACAAAAAAAAGCATGAATTCATGAAGCGAGGGGAGTGAACCAAGAGAGGATGTACAGAATCAAGGAATGCATACTGCATACATACATACCCCAAAGACATAGACAATTCCTTCGAAGAAGCAAGCAGAGTGCCCCCATCTCTCGGGAGGGTTGAAGCCGACCACCTTCGGGTACAGCCACATTGCTTTCCTCCTCCTCTCCATCTCTCTTCACTCTCCCTCTCGACCTCTCCCTCTCCCCCTCTGCCTCTCTATGTGAGAACAACCGAAGAAGATGTAGGCGACGAGGAGGAAGAAGAAGAGGACAGCAACAAAGACACGGAGGGCAGAGCAGGAGAAAGGAAATTGCAACAAGCGGTCACACCAGAGGTCCCTGTTGCTGATGAGATTTGCCACAAAGGAGAGGGGGGGCTCAGCTAGTGAGGCATCACACATCAATCCATCACGCTCGCTCGATCGCTCGCTCACTCGGGCATCGATGGACAGGAAAAGATAGGCGCCTCTCAATTCATTTCCAAGGTTTCTCAGCTCCACCAGCGCCACCCACTGTGTCAACCAACACAGCACTGCAACTGCAACAACACGAGCAGGGGACAGGGAGAGGGGGGAACTCAAGTGACCATGCAATGCAAAGGCTTGGTGCTATCAGTATCAGTATGACAGTCTCAGCTATGCGACCGTGTGGTAGACTAGTAGCCAGGAGCAGTGGTGGCCGTGGCACTACCGAACAGCATCTATGGAGAGTGAGTGAGGGTGCGTGTGTGTGTGAGCATGGGGAAATGTGTGCATGGGAATGTGTGAGGAAAGAAAGGAGTATCTAAATGAGACCTGCTACGCTCTCTCATACTACTACCCACACATACACACACAAACACCATTGGTTTCTCAAAAAAAAAACACCATTGCTTGGTTGGAGGGGGATTTGTTTGTCTAGCTGAAAATGATGGGGAGTGGGGGGTCATTGGGGTGTGTGGATGGATGTGATGGGGAGGTGTGTCATGGGGTTTGGTGGTGCCCCCAGATTCTCGAGAAGGTGGATGGCATTGCTGCGACGACGAGGGGTGAAACTCGGTGTTTTTCACATGGTTGCGAGGCTGGGAACTTTTCTCACTTCGGCTCGTGGTAATGGAGTAAAATTCAGCAAACATGATGAAATTGAACCCACTGGTATTTGCCGGAAAACAATATCAAAACGACGTGTAAAAAAATTGTGAGCTTTTTTATTAGCTTATTAACGGTATATAAGGCCGAACATAAATAGGGAACTGCTTTACACAAATGTGTAGCGCCATCACTAAACATACTTTTCGGGTTTTAAAAAGTGAGTAATAACCAATGCTTGGTATACATATACTTGTGACTTCAAGATTTTGGTTTAGTCCAATAGTTCCAATAACCTACAAAGATTTTGTTTGTTTCACCTGAAAATCGCTGAAAATTTTAATCTAAAAAAATTGTAATCCTCGAAAAATGCCCTACAGAGTTCAAAAAAATATGAAAAATACTTTACAAACTTTAAAAAGAATATTTAAAATCTTATAAAAATAACCAAAAAATTACATCATTTGGTTTATAAAAAACAACAAATTTTAATTTAATTTAAACTGAAACAAACAATGTTAGAGTTTTCATCTGTTAAGAAAAGAGTTATAACGGAGAAAACTGTCATTTCTATGGGAACCCAGCGACTGACGTTATATCCGAGGCTGACACTCAAGACTGAACTTCAGTCAGTAGGTGGCCGGGCATCACATCAGAGAGGAAAGCAAGCAGCAAAGATTATGCAGCGGCCGCTAATCACATGCGGTGTCCTGATCGACGAAACTACTGCCAGCCATTTCCATCACGGCCTTCACCTGGTCCTTGCTCACTCGAGCTGTGCGAGCAATTTTCAGGCATCCCGTAGTGTCCTGACACAACAATTCCATCGCACTTGCTTCCCGGTAAAGCGAGCTAGTTAACTGCGCTGCTGCTACTATACGACCACCCCGGTGGTCGTGGTACCGGTACAAACGAAGCGATTGAATTCCCCATCGGTACAGCACAGGTGGATGGAGCCTAGGGCACTGATGGGGACAAGAGGAAATAAAGGCAGATCAACATGGCTCGGAGGGGAGGAGATTGATGCATTGCCTTGCGGATTCAGCGCAAAGGCTGTCGTCGATTAATCGCCAGGGTACTTTTCGGCTCAAATTAATTTAAATTGAACTAAACTAAATTAAATTTAAGCTTGTTATATTTTATAATTCAAACGATATAATATTTTATAGTTATTTCTATGATTTTTTAAAAAGTTTTCTTAGAATTTCTAAAACATATTTTTATAATTTTCTAAACTCTTCAATGTCTCTCTCTCTCTTGGGGGTCATAATTTTGTATATTATAGTTTTCATCAACTTTCAGCTAAAAAAGCGAGGCCAACACCTTTTTTAAAACATAACATTTTTAACATTATTGACACGATTTTTAAAAATATAACTTTGTCACTAACCATTAATCATTAAAACAATTTACTTATAAAATCTATAAAAATGCGCGTGGTGCTCCATGCATTTGCACGGCTAGATTTACCTCAATCCTTTAATTTGACAACTTATTTTTACTATTTTCTATTTTAATTCTATAATTTTTTAGCTGATATGATTTTTTTTAATATGACATGGAGTCTTACTTCTATTAATTTTTATTCCAATTTCTATTTTTTTTGTTTACCTTGATATAGACTCTTTTTTATCCGACATGTATTCTTATTTATATTAGATATAAACTCTTTTTTATCCGACATGTATTCTTATCTATATTATTTTTTATTCAAAATTTCTTTTTTATTCCACACCATTATAATCTGCACCATGACAATCAATGGTGTGGATCTTTCTTTTTCTTTCTGATTAACGTGGAAATTTTGACGTGCATTTGTGCAGCTAGATTTGTCTTCTCAATCCTCGAATTTGACATCGATCTTGAACCTATTTTTTTCTATTCAAAACCAATGAAATTTTTGTGGTCGATATAAACTATTTCTTTAATTATGAAATGTACTCTTAGTTTTATAATTTTTTAATTCCGAATTTCTATTATTATTTTGTTATAACTCATAACAACTTTTTTTAACCTAGCGTGAACTATTTTAAATTTTTTTATTCAGATTTTTTTAGTCTAACCCGTTATAATCTGCATGCACAACAATCAATTGTGTAGATATTTCTTTTTCTTTTTTATTAATGTCAGGAATTTTAGTATTTTAGGATTAATGTGATTGCTCCGTTGGACCTTGTTTTAATTATATAATAACTACAATATTATGTAAGTGTTTTTCAAGATGAATCTTCATATATGATTTTTATGTGCACAATCTAAATAGTTTGAAACATATTCATAGGCAATATTTTAAAATTTTAACTTAAAACACGTCAAAAGTGTCATATTTTCCTGAATCGGAAAGAGTATAATTCAAAAGGGACGTGGGATCTCATTGTTGTGGAATATAATATGAAAGGTCATGGGATTTGGTTTGGACGGTTAGTCGGGGAGGGCAAAAAAATACCGGTACCAAAAAACCGGACCAAATCAAAAATACCGAAAATTTCAGTTTTTTCGGTACTTGGTATTCGATTCAGTTTTAATCCACAGAAAACCGAAATAGTTTAGTTCGGTTTCGGTACAGAGCGTCACAAAACCGAACCACCGAAGAATGCATATGCAATCGACTCTGAACCATCCATTGCCCGGCCATCCACATGAGGGTAAAGGCCAATCAGGCCTAGTCGGCAATCCAAACCCTAAACTCCCCAGTCGGCAGTTCCTCCCTCTCTAGGAACTCCACGACACTGCCCCCTCGGTCCCTTCCTCTCAAGGAACTCCCCGACGTCGCCCCGACCCTCTCCACCACGCCGCCGGGTAGGCTCGTAGATGTTGCCCCGGCCATCTCCGCCACACCATCAGGCTAGACCTCAACGACGCCATCCTCCCTCTAGGTCCAAGCACGGCGCCGTCGTTTCCTCCAGATCCAAGCGTGGCGACACACACCCTCCACCACCTTCGGCGCGGTGGCGTCCTCCCCTTTCTCGGCAAAAGCGGCAGTGACCCGTTCTCCCCCTTTGGACCTCAACGCGGTGGCCCCGGGGCTGGCCGGCGGCCTCCTCTTCTCCGGATCCGGATGCGGTTGGCGCCGCTCCTTCGTCATTCTACCACGGTGTGGTGGCGTCCAGGCGGTGGCGTGTCCTTTCCGGCACATCAGCGACGCGGCCTTCCCGATGGCGCCCCTTCCTTAACCATGGCTTGTCCAGCACTACCGAAATACTAAAAATACCCTACAGAAATAATTCGGTATTTTGGTTTTCGGTAGTAGTTTTTCCAGCAAAATTTTAGTACCCATTTTTCAGATACCGAATTTTGAAATACCAAAAAAAAACCAAACCGGAAGAACCGAAAAGCCGAATGCCCATCCCTAACGGTTAGAGTAGGAAAAATATTTTACAAATAATTTACTTCAACAAACACTAGAATAAAAAATACTCGAGCATTTTTCTTGTAAAAAGAGCAAAGTTCTTGTTGTAAACAATAATAAAGCACCTAAACTGTTGTGAGTAATTAACATATTTTGCTTGATCCAATGACTGAGTGAGCTCGTACGTCTTACCCATATGAGATTAAATATCTGAATGCATGTTTTATTTAATGTTGTAGAAAATCGTTACCTTTACCTTGTTTGGTAACAAAGTATTATGGTTGGTTCCTAAACAAACCGATGGTGTTCTAGAATACCATGAGGTGTTTAGATTAAGAAAACTATGTATTCAAATCTCTAGTTTATTTTTGTATAACCCACGGTTTGTAAGTATTTTGAACTCTACTCCAAGGTAGTGTTGATATCAACACTAGTGGCTCTATAGTTTTTTCTCATGTGAAAACCCTGTATTATTGAAAAAATGTATTATTGAAAAAGCATGTATATGTGACGCCAAACATCGGTAGCTGCCGCTTGTCGCTGTGGCGGTGATGCTTGGGCGGGTCAATGCGACGCGAGGGGAGGGGAGACGGTGGTGTCGAGGAGATAGCATGGCCGGCCCGTGCTGTGAATCGTGATACGTTGGCGTCACATCAGCCATCAGGGCCAGTCCCGGGTGTGGCTGTGCCTGCGTGGTGCACTCACGATGCGCGCGGAGTGGCCAGCAGTTGGGTGATCGCACATCACATTCCAGCGAAAGGTCCAATCCTGAGAATAGCAAAGCAAACCCTCTCGCCGTCTCGCGTCGCAGGTGTGCGTGGATCGCGCGGCGGTGATCGGTGATCTGGCAGGGACACACGCCCACCTTCTTGTCAATCGCACCACCCAACAACAGCTGGGGGAGATTGCGATGTTTGCTGATGTTTACAGGCGGCATGAACATGATCTGATCTCCGGTGGTTAATGTAAATCAGTCAAATGTTTCTGTCAGCGTGCACAAGGAACAATAATGTTATCACATGTTATCACTATGCTCGTGTGTATATTTTTGAGAAAATTCACCGTCGATGCGTGGAGTTGTTCTGAATTTTCGCTTTGATCTAAATTTTAGAAAATCATGTATTCCAATACATGGAGGTGGGTTACAGTGTCATCAAAAGTATCTCATGTATGGTTTGATGATTTGGCTTCCTATGTCCCATGCCATGTGGCACACTTTTATAAAAATACCCTCATAATAAAAATTGCAACTTTCACTATCTCTCCACCACATGTTTTCTCACTCCCTCTCCTTTTTTTTTTCTCTGCAACTAGAGCCATGCCTATGCTCAGGTCTACCCCAGCTTATGCTTCTTCACCGACGGAGCTCCAGTCCTAACCCCAACTTAGATCCTTGTCTTTGACAAGCTCACCCAGCAAGAGGGGGAAGAAGTAGCAGAGATGGCGATCAAGATCTATCCCCGTACCAACAACCTCTTGCCCCCATTGAGTTCGCGTCCACCGCCACCCTGCTTAGGGCTCTGTTATCCAATGGTGGAGGACACGAGCGCCATGTGGAGCAGCGGTGGACACGACCTCAATGAGGGGGAGGTTGTTGGTGTAATGATCGATCCTAGCTGCTCTCTCTATTGCTTCATCCCTCTCCTACAGGGTGAGCTTGCGTAAGACACGGGGTCTAATCAAGTGTTGGGGGCTAGAGCTCGACAATGGGAAGTAGAGTACGGGCAAGACAGTGCTGAGCCGAGGTGCCGCTAGAGAAAAAGGAGAGGGAGTGAGAGAATTGGTGTGATTGAAGGAGAGGGAAAGATCGAGAGGTGCAATTTTGAGGTTATGCCATGTGGAAGATGCTATGGAAAGCCAAATCATTAAACCACCTTTGAAATACTATCTTGGACCTGTCATGACACAATGTTATCACTCTGCTCGTGTGTATCATATGTCCTTGGCCACCGCCGCCGCCGCGGTCGCGCGCTCGCCCCCCTGCGGCGCCATGCGTCCTGGTCCCAACCGCCACTGCATGTCCCCCCAGCTGCCGCGGCCGCGTGCTCGTCCCCCTACGACGCCATGCGTCCTAGCCCCCACCGCCGCTCCGTGTTCCCTCTTAGGCGTCGTGCGTTCACGCCCTTGTACATCGAGAATAAGCTATCGAAAACGGAAAAAGTCAAAGAAAAGTTAAAGGAAATGTGGTCTCAACCCCATAGGGGTTAAGATCTTATAAACACCATTGTATCAGATCAGATCAATGGTTAAAAACATATACGATGCGCTTTAAAAAACTCCATATAATATATATACATGGAGTCCCAAATATTTTTAATATATATGTATGTATGTACACACACATGTTTTTTAGAAATTTGAATCTAAGTGAGAACTTGAGACAACTTCATATACCTATTATACAATGTACTTTATATTTTTTTTTAGAAAGGGAATTCAATTAAGACATAAAAATCGTGCGTCCCCGTCTTAGAAACGGTACATAAAAGAGTGAAAATTACAAACACAACATCCCTATGACATAAATCTTCAGCTTCATTCTCCTCTGCTACTGAACACGCCGGAGAACCAAGAGACAATGAAGCATGCCGGTAGTTCCTCCTGCAAACCGAAGACATGTGACTCCAAGACCTAGATTGTAACAAGATCCGGCGCCACGAAGACAAGTCACTCTGCTTGTATTGCGTTTGCGAGCATTCTTGAAGCACATTCATTTTGTATGAATCACACATGAGACGGTTCAATTTCCACATGAATCATGGAAAATTGCTGTCGTTTACATAGCTCGCCAAAAGGATTGGCAGTGCACAGTGGCTAATTCTGTAATTCATCTTCCTTGGCGTTGAAGACAGTCGGTTGCTGCCGTCTCTTTCGCCTCTCACTTGCAAAGGGGAGTGACGAGGGGAAGGCTACGTACCTATCATGAAAGGGGCAACTCACTTGCTTTGTGTGGTTGCTTGGCTGATCATTTTTTGCTAGCATACTGCCCCCCTCTCTCTATCTTGGTCTTTTTTCTGCTGGGTCACGTCCCTTTTGATCCAAGGACGACTGATCCACAGACTGCCGCTCTCGATGCCTATGATCATCTTGAGGTTAGTTGGAGCCGCATTTAACGACGAGGTGTGAAGACAGCGTGCTCCCTCCCTCCCTTCACAAAAATTTATTACTTTATCATTTTGGATATCGATATATTTGCCAAAGTATAAATTTAATACCTTTTCCGTTACGACACAGTAGTCATTTTAGACTTGTCCTAAGTTAAAGTTTTAAAATTATCCATAGAGAACTTCTAAACTATTTAGTTTGAGAATGTAAAAATCATATGGATAGATTAGTCTTAAAAAGAACTTTTAAATATTATAATTTTTAATGCATTATAAATAAATCTTTAATAGTTTTGTATGGTCAAAGTTCTATTTTGTAGACCGTGTCAATGTGCAAAACGACTACTACTCCCTCCAGTTTCATAATAGAGTAAAATACACGGGCGGTCCCTAAACTATTAGTTGATTCTCATCTAGATTCCTATTCTTTGAAACTGTAGTTTTGGGTCCCCAATCTTTTTAAGTGGGTCCTCTCCAGTCCAACCTTGACACGTGACAACCATAGAGCTAACGTGGCGCTAACATGTCACGTAAATTAGTTTTTAAAAGGGGAAATCATTAAAAACAAAAAAAATAGGTGGAAATCATTTAGAAATCATTTAAAAAAGAAAAAATATTAAAATGTGGGAACATTATTTAAAAAAAATAAAAACCCTATAAACATAAAAAAGGAAATCATTAAAAATATAGAAAATATCAAAAGAATCATAATAACATGAGGAAAACGGGGAAATCAATAAAAAATCATGGAAAAACATAAACATATGAAAAAAATCATAAAAATATTAAAAGAAACATAACGACAGTGTGGTCGCCTTTAATCCCTCTATAGCTGTAAGTGCAAGAGCTCTAACATTGTGGCGTATGGGAGCATTGAAGTGCTACTTTTTTCTAATTTTTTATAAATTTTCCTAGTTGTTTTATGATTTCCCATATTTTTATGATTTCTGAAATTTTTTAGGATTTGTTCTAAATTTTTTAAGTAATTTATGTAACATGGACGGCCATGTCAGTGCCACGTTAGCTACAAGTCTGTTACATGGTAGGTTTGGACCGGTCCGAACCCATTTAAAAAGATTAGGGATCTAAAACTGCAATTTCAAAAAATAGGGACCTGGATGAGAATCGACAAATACATTAGGGACCACCCGTGCATTTTACTCTTCATAATACTTGTCATTTTGGACATTGACACGGTTTTCAAAAGGCAAATATGGCAATCAAGTACTACTGAAATTTATTTACAATTATGATATTGTGGTAGTATTTTTCAAAACAAAATTTATATGTATGGTTTTTATGTACACAATCCAAATAGTTTAAAAGATTTTTATACATAAAGTTTTAAAAGTTTGACTTAGGACAAATCTGAAACGTCAAGTGTTATGAAACTGGAGGGAATATTTTATAACAGAGGGAGTAACTAATTATCATTATAATTAATTTATAGAATTTTGTTCTTTTCATCTTAATTTAAGCATAGATTATAATATGAAAATTTTGTTGGCCCTTCATAGAGGCTGAGAGAACTAAAAAATAGTAAAAAAAACATTTTGAGAGGTTTGAGAAGAACAATTAGAAGCTAAAAAATAGCTTAAAGTATTGTACTGTTTGGGCACAAAAAATGATAATTTTCTAGTTGCAAATTTCAATTCCAATTTAAGTTGAAGAGAACAATGCAAAATATAACTTCATTGATGTGACCATGTCCCTTAACCAAGCCACTGCCTATGAGTCGCCGGCTCATTCTTCAACAGGCGCGCGGTCAGAGATCACTTTCCCCTCCCACTGCTTGGGAGAGTTCTCCACCAATCGAGTTTATCCTACCTGTCGAAAGATCGGGACCCTATCCCCCATCATTCATAAACTAGGAGAATTTATTCATATAATTTTTATATGGGGCGGCGACTTGGGGACGGACGTCCGACCCCTGTGCGCGGCTATCCAACGCTTCACATGGCCCGGTCAGCCCACCAACGGCGCGTCCAAGTCCAGCCCAGCCAACCTTCCACGGTTCCACCCGTTGAAACAACTCGGTGGTGCCCCAACAAACTTCTCCCACCATTGTTTCACCTCCGTTCTTCCCCTAAATCGAAGGCCCGCGCGCATGAGCTGGCCGCGATGAATCCGCATGCGCTGACATCTGCGCTTATGTCAGCGAAAAGATAATATCTCTTGTTTTTCTTTTAACGCTAATAGATTTTGACTGGGTGCTCCGATCTATAAACCGTTTGCACCAATGTGTTCCTTGCATTTTTATGAACAAAACAAGACCAATGTTGCTATATAAAAATTTAGTGAAACAATTTGTTTATCATAGTGGAACAATTAGTTTATCCTATTGAAACAATATGACTAATCTGTTGAAACAATTAGTTTTGCCTAGTGGACGTATAACAAGTGCTTTGCCCTATCGAAACAATTAGTTTAGCCTACTGGAACAATATATCTATCCCACGAAAACAATTAATTTAGCCCATTGCAAACAACATGTATAGCCTTCTGAAACAATTGATTTAGCCTGTGAAAACAATTGGTGTAGCCTCTTGAAACAATTGGTTTAATATATATAGCCTGCTGAAGCAATTGGTTTAGCCTATTGGAACAATATATATAGCATGCTGAAACAATTGATTTAGCCTATTGGTACAATATATATGGCCAGTTGAAACAACTGGTTTAGCCTATTCAAACAATTTATCTAGCTTGATGAAATAATTTATACAACCTATTGGAACAATATGTTTGGCATGTTAAAACAATTAGTTTAGCCTGTTGGAACAATCTATCTAGTCTGTTAAAACAATTTATACAACCTATTAAAACAATATTTTTGGCTTGTTGAAACAAATAGTTTAGCCTACTGGAACAATATGTCTAGCCAAGTGCAACAATTAGTTTTTTCTATTGGAACAATATGTCTAGCCTGCTGAAATAATTAGTTTAGCCTATTGGAAACAATTTGTATAGACTGTTGAAACAATTTGGCTAATAAAACAATTTAAAATTTAAAAATATAAAAAGTATTTAAAATGAGTTTATTAGGATTTTAGATGAATTATGAAATTTGTTCTATGCATTTTGGACTCCAAATAAAATAGAGACAAAATGAGAAAATTAAATAGAAAAAATGAACTGCTCATTTTTTTGCTGGCAGCTACAGGAAATGTATCAGTTCGCGCTTTTTTTTCCTAGCAGCAGTACACGGTAATCAGATGGCCATGTGCGCTAATCACGCGGTCGGATGGCGCGCAGGATGCTGAAACTGGTTATTGGGCCGTGCTGCTGAGCGGTCATAAGCATTTGCCTTATTTAGCTACTATATATATTTTTAAAGAAATAAAGATAGCATAGGTTTGAGAAAACTATAATTGCGCAGGATATAAACCGCAACCTTTTGCAATTGGACCTAGAGGTGGCCAAACGGGACGAACCGGGCCGGTGCACACTGTTCACCGAACCGAGCCGGCCCGGTTCGATAAACCGAACCAAACTTGGGCCGAGGCCTCGGCCCGTCGGGCCGGCCCGGTTCGGTTTGTCACTGTAGCATATTTATGTAATTAAATATATTCATTTTTATATATTTCTAAAGATATATAGTGTATTTACGCAATTTATAGTGTATATTTGTGAAATATAGGGGTTTTTAAAATTTATTTAGATATTTTTAATTAAAATAAACCAACCCATATAAAACCGGATGGGCCCGGTCTAGGAGAATTTATTCATGTAATTTTTATATAGCTACTATATGTATTTTTAAAGAAATAAAGATAGCATAGGTTTGAGAAAACTATAATTGCGCACGATATAAACCGACGACCTTTCGCGATTGAACCGCACGGAGTATAGTTCCACTTCCACAGCTAAAACTTCAAAATTCCAATTGGTTGGCTTGTTGCTACGTAGGAAGCATCATGTTGGAATTTCCACCAATGATTTTTTGTCATCACGAAACTCCTCTTCTGCTTGTTAATTCCAGCAAAAAAAACAACTACTCCCTCTGTTCCAAATTATAGTTCACTGTTGACTTTTAGATATTCTATTTAACCATTCATCTTATTCAAAAATTATATGTAAATATTATTTATTTTGTTGTGATTTGTTTTATCATTAAACATATTTCAATCATGACTTATATTTTTGCATGTTTGATCTATTTTATTGAATAAGACGAATGGTCAAAAGACGTCTTCAAAAATCAACATTGAGCTACAATTAGAAAAGGAGGGAGTAGTATTTGTGCGAGTAATTTTGACGCCACGGTGACGTCACGAAGCGAGAAACCAGAAGTCATTTTTGCCACTTTTGTCTCATTTCCCGTGGGTACGTGGCCCCCTAAATAATTGTTTTTTTTCATTTCCATGGTGCTTGGGATTTGGTACCGAGGAGCAGGAAGGTCTGAAGCTCAAGTAAGCTCCTCACATTCATCTAGGTCAGTGAGCAGAGGGCTCGGGTTTCTTCACGTGGATTCAGACTCCAGAGGCGGTTTATGTTTTCAAGGACGCCTCGGAATTTGCGAGCACACAAACCAGCGTCGCACATCTACTGCTACTACTATTCAATGCGAGTCTCCAGCTCGGTCCAGGCTTCGTGTTTCGGGTGCCCTGTCCGTCTTTGCTTGCATCGCCGTCACATGCCAGGAACAAAGAATGCAAGAAGAGACAAGGAAGCAAGGGCAGGTTCAACGCTGTCGTAGTTTAAGTAAGCTTAACACTCTATTAATAAAATAATAAAAAATTAGCGAATAATACTGAATAATACTAAGTTCATTAGTATAAGTTAAGATATTATTAAACGTGCTATAAAATAATTTTGGACGAGCTTCAAGCAAGTTTTGTTTTTTGGGGAAATGCTATTAGGCTAGCATCTGACTTCGCTGGACACAAAAACCCACCGCGAGTCAATGAGCGATCGCTCCCTATTCAGATGGTTTCGCTTGAGTGGGTCCTTCTCCGGATTTCTCACCATGCTCCTCCTTTTCTCTTTTCCTATTTCTCTTCCTCTCTTTCTTTCCATTCCCCATATCTTTTCTCCGATAAGAGACGAGCTTGGCGAGGTTTTGTCAGCCGTCCGATGAGCATGGGTGGGGGCTTGCCGAATTTGAAGAAAAAGAAGGTAATGAGGAGACCCATACCCTATTTTTCGCATGGAACCTAAAACATGTACGTGTCAAATTTCGGGTTGCCTGCAAAACTTTGTGTTTATTCTTTGTGAACTTTTCTTTGCATCGAAAGATTCATCACCATTTTCGCATGGAACACGCAACAATATATGTGTGAAACTTAGTGTTTTGCCTTGTTAAACTTAGGGTTTTGTCTACTAAAATTTGGCTTTGGTACCGGTGAAACTTCTCGTATCATCAAGTTTCAATGTTTTTTTTTTCAAGTTTAACAAGTATTTTTCTTGTTTTAACGGGCGTTTTCATAAAGTTCCCATGATGACGGTGATGACGTCTTTCATGCTAAAACTTAGATTTTTTTTCTCGCTGAAACTTGAGTTGTTTTGTCTTGTGAAACTCAGATTTTCGTTTGTTGAAACTTGGTTTTTTATCGGTTGAAACTTGGATTTTGTGCCCGCGAAAAACTTCTTATATTGACAAGTTTTAGCATTCCAAATTTCAGTGTTAGGTTTTGTAAGTTTCATTAGTTATTTTTTAAGTTTGAACAGATGTTTTGTCAAACATGACGTCATGCTGAGGTCAGATATTCGATTTATGGTTTCCATTTTATGCTGACGTCAGATATTAGATTTATGGTTTCCATTTTATTTTTAGAAAAAATCGGCCGTTGAAATCGGACTTACCAGTTGCGGAAAAGAATATCTGCAAATGTAATTGCTTGGATGTACAGTCGCTAGGGCTCTCTCCGACAACAGCTGGGTCGCTGCCGGCAAAGATAGTCAAGCTCTGAATGATTCCTGCTGTGGAATAATGGTTTGGCTCCTGGAATTAAAACATAGGAAACTTAAGATCTGCGATTCTGTCAAATCAGCGACTTTTGAGCTGAGGTGCGCAAGCCTGCGACGAAGTCCGTTAAGAAACGGAGCCCCTGACAGCGAGCCCGCGCATGGGCGGGGCCCGAATTGCACCTCACGCGCTCTCGGGGCATCTCTAATTATTGAATCGGAGGCTGGTCTTTACTTTTCAAGTACTTCTCTCGAACGTAATTGTGGCGAGACATCTACGAGTAATTAACCGATGATGCAATGTTGGCCTGTTTTCTTGGCCCGTTGCTCGTAGGAGCTCAGTTGAACCCGCACCAAAGTTTAATGACACAAGGCATGATGGTTGGATGTTTATATTAGGGTAATCTTATGCCATATATAACACTATTACACTATTAGAGAACTGAGCTTTTCTATTGATCCATCACTATTGGTTCAACAACTAACGGGTTGCATTGGACTTCCACTACCAGTTAGAAGCACAGACCAGTAGTGATGCCTTAACTTTGCTACCGGTTCATATTATGAATAGTAATGATTTTTTTTAATATAGTCATTACTTAGTTTTAATTCTACCAGTAGTAAAGTGAACAAATCATTACCGGTTGGTTATACTATCTGATAGAGTATTGATTTTCATTTAAATGGTTTTATTTCTCCCCAACCCTGTCCATACCAGTAGTTATGATTTATTTGTTCTTGGTGGGGAGGCGTGTCGACTATTCTAGCAACTTCTGTTCGTGATTGCCTACTGCCATGCGGTCGGGGTGTACCACCGTGGCATCAAGCCCGAGAACCTTTAGCTCAATGGGCACGACAACCTCAAAGTCGCCAACTTTGGACTATTGGTGGTCGCTGACACAACGCACCGAGAGGCGCTCTGCCAGACCTTATGTGGGAAGCCTACCTATATCGCACTGTTTGTGTTGCCTATGGTGTTTTCCTCTTCTTCCTAGTGTCCGGTCGCAAGCCCATGCTTGGCGACGACATAAAGAGGTTGTACAACAATATACGGCGAACATAGATGCCCACACTACGATCTCGACCGCCTTCTACGCCTAACCCGAAGCATCGAATGAGCATATCATATTACATAACGATATCAAACCAAGTCGATCTCACTCCTCTCGGTCCTCGTCATCATCATCCGGCAAGAGCATTTAGTCTCATATTATGAGTTTTCTTCTTGTTGGTGCGACATCAAGCTCAAAGTTAAGATTAATGACATTTTTGCTAGTGCTCACTTGCGAGTTGTATCAAGCCTGTAGTTATGATTTATTTGTTCTTTGTCGTACTATTAAGTTAGTTTCACATTATTACTCCATTGGATAATAATTTTCTCAGTCTTGTGAAAATAACTTGGAGCAATCAAAACATAAAACTTAGACATATTTCCTTCTAGAGAGATTCGCGTTAACGCCGGACAAGCTTTTATTCTTCTCTTTTAGCCCGTTGTTCGACCAGAGAAATCAACGATGATCAAGCCTTTTTTTGTGTCTGGCATTATTCTAGTTCATGCCGGACAGTCTGTTGCAAACTAGTTTTCTTTACGCTATCGCGCGGACAAAACAATGTTTACGCAGGACAGTCTACCACGAACTAAATTTCTTTGGCGAACAAATCTCAATTCACGCCAGACAGTCCATCACGTGAAGATTTATCACTAAAAGTTTGTCCGCCGCAAACGTGTTTTTCTCTGTCTCATTTTTGTGATCGTTAAAATCCGTCCGTTTCTAAAGCAACTTTTATAGTGCTTTTGCAAAAGTAATGTGTCCTCTTATTTACGGCTAGGATTACACTCAAACGGCTACTATTTGCGTTTTAGCTTATAAAAGGGTGCAGAAACTTCATTCTAAAATTAGCTTTGGCCTTAGAATACTATTTTTACACCTATTAGTTAGTTCTTGAGCATAGTTCTTCAGTTACACCATATTTCCACTAAAAGGCCCAAAATCCCATTGCTCCAAAATTATCTTAATATGATTGAGTGTGTTTTATCCACTTGAGTGATGATCCAAAGCTTATTACTCTTGAATTACCAATTCTATATGGCTTGGTGGAGGTTTCTTGAAAAGCATGCCATGTTGGTTGTGGGAGCCTTCAAAATGATTTTTGAAGGCTAGGTGCTTGCCTACCGGAGTGGTGAAAAGCAACCAAGAATGGAATGAGGCAGCAGGCCCGAGCGAGAGCCGGTCCTTGGTGAATGGCTTGCCTCAACGGGGAATAGGAGGAGGACTCCGAACCTCGGTAAAAAATCGTTGTGTTCATCTCTTTACTTCTTGTTTATTTTTATTTATAGCTCTTTATTTTCAACACTTGTCCTTTACTTATCTCTTTCGCTGTATTTGTTGCTTATTGCCTAGTATAGGACTTGCTAGCTAGATTGGGTAACTAAATTGCTAAATTGCCTAGTAATTAAAATTCTAAAAGTTTCCTATTCGCCCTCCCTCTAGACCAACTAGATCCTTTCACCATACCAAAGATCATGGAAAATAGGTGGGTTAAGAAGATCAGTGGGTTAAGAAGATCAGCTTCTACATTGATAGCGATGACCCCGACCTATCAGACTTGGTATGTGACATAATTGTATCTATGCAGACGTCTCGGATGTTGTCATTGTTCTCTTCATCAATGACAAGCTCGCCCCACGGCACACCCACCTCGTCATTAGCGCCATCCTTGATAAAGATCGAGGGAACGGATAATGCTCTGAAGCAAACCGCTCTTTCCATAGGCCAAGAGCTTGAACGCATTTGACATCATTAAATCCTCGCAGAGCTTCGACCTATCCAACCTTTTCGAGGAACAAAGTAAGAAGATGTGGTTTGTGTCTAATGCACCGATGCTCAAGACAATATCCATGCTGCAAGAGATTATCGGACAGGTGAGCTTCACGACGTAGGCCCAGGAGCACTGAGTGAGCTTTGAGGTTAGGAGGCATGGGTAAATGGGTGCACTTGTTATCTTCCATGATATTCGAGCTCTCGCCGTAGCTTATTATGATCCAGGTTTACAAAAGGTCAGTGACATGGCCAACTACATGAAGTCCTTCCATAATGAAGTTAAAACTAGCTTGTGTAGTATTGCCGGTGATCTACCAAAAAAAAGGGTTGTGAGGGATCTACCCCTAGATGAATTCTAGGGTTTCTTTTGGGAAAAGAATAGCAAGGATTACCTCAAGCATCAGTTCTTTGCCTAATTTAGAACTTCAATTAGTAACCTAGCCCTTTTCTTAATTTAGAATTTCAATTAATGGCGAAGAACAGATTTATTGTATCATGGCACTATATGTATTATCCAATATGTTCTTTCTTTAGCACAAAATTTGCTTGCAGGGCCTCAATGTTTCTTTTGAATTATGCAATAAGCATGTATTTGAAAAAACTATAATGCTCGTCATAGACTAGGATGTAGGTCCTAAGGGGTAAAAAGTATAAAACGATGTGTTGTTATACTGCCGCAAACATATATATTGTTGAAAGAGCAAGATCAAATTTTAGAATTCTCTCAGCCATACATGACACTAGTTAAGAATTGCACTGTATATTTTAGAATCTTTTATAATATTAAAGAGTTGTCATCAAACACATGAGACATTTGAGAAGTTTCTAGAGTAGCCATGAGAGTAGATATTGCATGACAAACTTTAGAAATGTGTACAGCCTTGCTATGTAATTGAGAATTTCTAAAAGTATGTTGTAAAAGAGTGTAGAAAAAAGACAGCCATGATCTTGCCTATAAATAGAAGTGCTCTTCTATTGCCATGCCATACCATCAAACAATATGGTAGGTGAGGGTAAGGTGAAAGAGTAGTGAGAGTGTGAGAGTATGAGAGTGAATGAGGGCTAGGTTAGACACTAATATTCCAGTATAAGTGATAAATATTTAAGTTTTTTATTCATCTCAAGATTATAATAGTGTAATGAATTGCATTAATTTATACCATATAGAATAACTAAAATAGAATATTGAGTATATATGCACACCACACGGTTGGAATTTGTGTGTACAATACGGATCATATTAGACATATAGAGTATTAGTCATGAAATTAATAGATTTCTTAAATAATAGCAGGGTTGGATATGAAAAATTCATAACTTGAATATTTGTTTCCAATTGACTTACCATGTTAATAAAAAATAAAAAATAGATATCTACATCTTCAAATGAAGTAGGTCCAAATTATAATGACTTATATTTAAAAAAGAGTACACAGCAAATATTTATATTAATGTAAAATTAAATGTAACCACAATGATAATTTAAAATATTAGAAATTATTACATTAGTTAGAGAGAAAAATAAAGATCTACACCATCGAAGACAATGGGTCTAAATTATAATGACTTTTCTATAAGAGCACCGTTACGTGCACATTGACTATACGCAATCTGATGGATGAACGTGGGCTGGCAAACAGTTTCGTGCGTGTGTTCTGTTGGACCACTCCACACCACAGGTCATAGTTATATATGCATGTGTACAGTAACACGCTAGTGCTATAATAGAAACATAAGAGACTCACATGTACACATAGTTCTCGTTGGCGACACCAACGAGGGAGATATATAGTTATCGACCAACGAGGTGAAGCCGAAGCTACTATTTTATGAATAGCGCTGGCTATTGGACGCAGGCAGTTTTGGAATAGTTTTGCACGTGTGGGATATGGAAAGGGGCAATGAGGTATTCATCAACACTTACGGCAAAGGAGACGATTAAGAAGGAGAGTAGAAGCAGATTATGTAAGAAGAGTATAGAGAAGCAGATTATGAAATAAATCGTCAAATTGCAGCATGCACACTTCGGCATCATCCATCCTTTTGGGGCTAAATAATCGATAAATTTTTAGAATTTTTCTTTTTTCCTTAATAAAAAAATTAAATAAATAGAGGAACATGGATTGTTTGTATCATGACATATGTATTACTCAGCCTGTTCTTTCTTCAGCACAAAATTTTCTTACAGGGCCTTGATGTCTCTTTTTGAATTTTACAATAAGCATATCTTTTAAAAAATTATTATGCTCATCGTAGATTAGGATGTTGGTCTTTGGGAGTAAAAAGGTATAACAAAAGAATGTATTGTTTCACTACCGCAAACATATATATAATAAGTTATTGTGCTTTATTATATTGTATCTTTTGATAACTACGGCGCAGTGTCCCATGTGTGTCACGGCTACTTTTGCCTGGGAAGAAAGGGAGGTAGATCAGCCTTGTGCCTAGAAGATAGACTCCCCTGAATCCAAGAGAATTTGTTCTCCGAACCTAAGAGGTATTTCCCTGCAAATAAATAGAAACGAGGGTAAATTTAGGTTCAATGAATGAACCTACTCATGAACTAACATGTAGCCCGTCAAGTACGCTCTCTATGAGTTGGGGGCAACTTAGCCCATGAGCGCGAGCTCTAGGAGGAGAAGTCCAAGACTACTCAGAAGCGCTCAAATACGTCGAGAAGGCATGGAGCGAGACCGAGATTGCGCTCAAAAATGTCAACCAGGCACTCAAATATGTCGACCAGGCGTTGGGTCGCTCCTTTGGCCCATGGAGCACTTCACTCACGTAATAGATAGGTCTTCGGTGCCATCATGCTCCACCATCAATACAGTGCTAACAACCTTAGGGATGGCTGCTAAGTATAACAACAACTCCCTGGGCAAGGGCGTCATTACACTACTAGAATTCTAACTTTTACCGAGTGTGCAAATACTGTCGGCCATTAGAAAATACCGTAGGATATGTATGCAGGAAACCCACAAATTCACAGTTACCACAAGAATCACATTTCACAGTTGATTGCAATAATTTATGTAAACATTACCCACTGGAGAAGCAAAGCAACAAATAATGGAAGAACTTAAGAGAGCGAAAACAAGATTTTCATACTCCCCTTTTTTGCGACAAGATTCACACTGCGGAGCCCCTCCAAGGCGACGGCGGGGTCGGCGAGGTAGATGGAGGCGGCGAAGGGGTCCCCGGTACCGCCATCGCCGAGTAGCACAAGTGCGGGCCAGCGGCAGAGCCCCTCCAAGGCGACGGCGGGGTCGACGAGGTAGTTGGAGGCGGCGAAGGGGTCCCCAGTGCCGCCGTCGCCGAGTCGCACAAGTGCGGGCCAGCGGCAGAGTCCCTCCAAGGCGGTGCAGGGGTACGGCGAAGTAGTCGGTGGCGACGAAGGGGTCCCCAGTGCCGCCGTTGCCAAGACACAGAAGTGGGGGCCGGCGGCGGGGTCGGCGAAGTAGTCGGAGGCGGCGAAGGGGTCGTCGGTGCCGCAGTCGCCAAGCTCCATGCCAGGCTCCACCGATCTGGGAGGTGGATCTGTGACGGCAGCGACGAGGGGAGCGATAGGAGAGGAGGGGATCGGTGGCGGCGTGCTCGGTGACGGGAGCGACGAGGGGAACGATTCGGAGGGGGGATTTGGAGGCGGCGTGCCCGGGAGGAGGCTGCGAGGAGGGGACCGAGGAGGAGATCAGTGGAGGCGAGCTCAGGAGGAGGAGACTACCAGGAGGGGATTTTTTCTTCTGCTTCGGGTGGGAGGCGATGGGGAGGAGAGAATATTTTACTCCGCATACGGTGGCCGATGGGGCCTCTTTAATTGAAGTGGTGTAGATAGTGCTGTACACTCTAAAACTGTAGTTATTTTGGGACAAATTTTAAACGCTAAAACTGCAGTTATTTTGGGACGGAGGGAGTATAACAAAAGAATGTATTGTTTCACTACCGCAAACATATATATAATAAGTTATTGTGCTTTATTATATTGTATCCTTTGATAACTACGGCACGGTGTCCCATGTGTTTTCACGGCTACTTTTGCCTGGGAAGAAAGGGAGGTAGATCAGCCTTGTGCCTAGAAGATAGACTCCCTTAAATCCAAGAGAATTTGTTCTCCGAGCCTAAGAGGTATTTCCCTGCAAATAAATAGAAACGAGAGTAATGTTAGGTTCAATGAATGAACCTACTTGTGAACTAACATGTAGCTCGTCAAGTACGCCCTCTATGAGTTGGGGGCAACTTAGCCCATGAGCGCGAGCTCGAGGAGAAGTCCAAGATTTCTGAGACTACTCAGAAGCGCTCAAATACGTCGACAAGGCGTGGAGCGAGACCGAGGTTGCGCTCAAAAACGTCAACCAGGCGCTCAAATATGTCGACCAGGCGTTGGGTCGCTCTTTTGGCCCATGGAGCACTTCACTCACGTAATAGATAGGTCTTTGGCGCCATCACGCTCCACCATCAATACAGCGCTAACAACCTTAGGGATGGCTGCTAAGTATAACAACAACTCCTTGGGCAAGGGCGTCATTAAGACGGGTGGGTTGGACAGGTATTGTGTTAAGTCTTCAAGAGACTTGGTAGCCTCTTCTGTCCATTAATATCCATTATGTTTGCACAAAGCCATGAAGAAGGGCAAGTCACGCTTACGAAACCAGGAATAAAAATGCTGAAAGTCGTCAAGAGTACAATTAGGACCAACAACTATTTAACATTGGTTAGATGTTGCATGTTTTCGATAGCCTCGATTATTTTAGGATTGGCGCCAATGCGTAAGGACCCGATCATGTACCTGAGAAACATTCTTGATTGTAAACCAAAGGTGCACTTTTCGGGTTCAACTTTATTTGATGCCTGCTAAAATTACGAAGGTCCCTCCGAGATCGCGTAAATGGTCAGTCTTTTTTACTTTTCACGACTATGTCATCTACGTAAACTTTTAGGTTTCGTCCGATCTGATCAAGGAAGGTCATAGAACAATATCTGGCGTACAACATACAAAGGTTGTACAACAATATCTGGTGCGAATATAGATGCCCACACTCTGATCTCTCAAACGCCTCCTTGACAGCTTCTCGTGGTCTAACCCAAAGCACCAAATGATCATAATAGAGATCGGGGAAAATAGATGGTTCAAGAAGAGCTTCAAGGAGATCATCTTCTCCATTGACAACGATGACCCCGACTTGTTAGACTTGGACTCTGCTATACGTCTAGGACATCGCCGTTGGTTTCTACGTCAATGATAAGCTCATCCTGCGGCATGCGCACCTTGGCATCAACGTCATCGTTGTTCGAAGTCAAGAGAATTAATAATGCTCGTGCAACCACCAAAAAGTCTGAACGGATTTGACATCATTGCCTCTTTGCGAACATAACTTAACTCATGACACGTGGTAAGGTTAGCTGCCATTAAAAAGCATTAAATCTATACTTCTATGTCAATTCAATAAAATATTAAAAATCTAGCCACGCAAATGCCCGGGTTATCATTCTATTACTAGTTAAGCCAGTTATTTATGTCGATATCAAAACGTGAAGCATTTCAACGTGACAACGCAGAGCGCACATGCATGCAGCATCTGCACTTGCTTTCCAGCGGGAATCAAACTCGTGAAACCATGCCGCCGGCCGTGGCAACCGAGGGGTGGACGCCACCATCTGTGCGCTGCGCCTGCGCGCACGTACGTGCCCACCTTCCCAGTCGTCTGGATCGGCGCGACGCGACCTCGCGACTCCGCGAGGAGGAGCGCGCGCGCACGCGGTGTCTCCTCACCACCAGCAAGTACGTGATGGCTACGGCCCTGCAGTCTGCAGCGCAGGTACGTGCGCGCGCGCGCGAGCAGCGTGCTCCCACCGCTAACCACCGAAGCTCGGAGACCGAACCGGCTGGCCATTGGCCTCGGTCGGCACGCGCATGTACGTACGTAACGTAGATGCTGCGTGCCCCGCCGGGAAGCGCGTCGGCGAACGGAGCGGCGCGCCGAACCGAGGGGAAACCCCGCGGCGTCGTACGTAGGCTCGTGCGGGGAGGAGAGGCCAGCGGGCACGGCCCCCCGAGCGAGCGCTACGGGCGCCGTCCCGCGCATGATGTGCTGACCGAGCTGCAGCCGTGGCCCGCGAACCGATCGTGGCATGGTTGGTGACCGTGAGCCCGCATGCGCGCGATTGTCTAGGACGGAAGGCCAAAACCGTACTACCCAGAGCATGGATAATACTAAGAGCATCTTCAATGGTGTAGATAATTATTATAATTATAAACAAATATCATGTCATTTATAAATAGCATAAAGTCAGCCTATCCGATAAACTAGCTATAACATTGTTTATAAGATTGAATATGGTTCCACGTATAATAGATAGTAAGTGTATTGGAGTCAGCTATAGACTAGTCGCAAATTAGTACTCCCTTCATTCCAAATTATAGTTCACTGTTGACTTTTGAATCTCCGTTTTGACCCTTCGTCTTATTTAAGATTGAATATGATTCCACGTACAATAGATAGTTATAAGTGTATTGGAATCAACTATAGACTAGCCGTAAGTTAGTAGCTACTAGCACACACTCATTCTCTCCTCCACATAAGAAAAAACTAAGTTGGAATCCTTATATCTAGCTGACATTGCACCATTGGAGATGCTATAAGGGCATCTCCAATGGTAGAGATAGCAATGAGCTACAAAAGCGGTCCATGTCATCTATAGACTACATTAAAGACAAGGATTTCAATGGAACGCCTACAAATCTGACTATAGTTGCTTTTAATGTCTGAATGGGTATTGAAATGGCATTGTTCCATTGTAAACATCAACTTTGTGGCAACATCTATGTGGAATCCAAATATCCAATTAAAACATAAATACATGAATTAGCTACCAAACGATGTTCACTGGAATATATATATATATAGTTCATAAATCAACATCTATAGTTCATGGCACTACAGACATCCAACCAGTGGATTACTACTAAAAGGGAAAAACATGTTTCATTTTTGACTTCAACAAGGATAGAAAGTTGCATTTCTTGACAAGAACAACTAAAACTCCATAATCCTCTTCTCTAATAAGAACCACCGAAAGTCCAGAAACATATGCCATCATGAACCCCTTCAATACCTAAATGAAGAAATGCAAATAAGCGATTATGACAAAATATATAGGTAAGTAATTAGCCAGTAATATTGACATGAAATTGATAGATAACAAATTAAGCTTACGTTATTGGAAGGTTACAAAAACAGTGACTAATTTTGCCCAAGCCACATAAACTTCTAAAGGGTAGATATCGATCGGGTTTATGGAATCATCAGACTCGTCAGACATGTTTGGATTAAAGAAAGTGGAGGAAGAGTAGTGTGGAGATGATCTCATATAGATGTGGACAATATATAGATGGAGCAGGTGGCATGTTTATTGTCAAAGAGTAATTGAACTTTGGGACTGCATGCTAACTGCACGTTTATTTACAAACAGTAATTGAACTTTAGGATTGCATGTTGACTACATGTTTATTTGCAAAGAGTAGTTGAACTTTGGGACTTAATGGTTGTTTGCAGGATAAGATAAGAACTAAGCTCAATTAATTATATTTCTATTATATGTTAATGACCTAAGATATGACATTCTTGTGGAAATTTTATGTAGCAAGCACTTTCTGGTAACATTATTTACAATTCAAGAGCATGAAATTTTTTGTGAGCAGGATAAAATAAGAATTAAGATCAGATTTTAGAAAAAATGATAGAGTACATGTACCTCAATTCATGTTGCCGAACAACTTCTCCCTCATCATCTTCAAGCCAATCACATTCTCAACATTCATATCATCGGTCATGTCCTTTGTATCCATGCTCATGAAAGATCTATAAGTTTCTAGCATAGTGGTCTCCTTCTTGATCCTCGCAGCCTCAACCTTGGCATTAGAAACGCATGGTTGAGTCTCGATGAACTCTTCATGGCATTTTTGTGTTGAAGCTTGTACATCCATGTACTTCTTGATATCTTCTTCCAAACTAGTATCATTACCACTGCCCTTTTCTTTGCCATTGCGTGGTTTCTTAGCTTCTTTTGTCTCTATTGGATGTTCATTTTCTTTGGTATCTTCACCTGTGTCTATGTTATCCCTCACTAATTCTCCATCATCCAATTTCCTTTTTTTTTTTGGCTTCTCGAGGTCCTCCAAGACTGCATGCCACTTAGGTTCATCGCAAAGAACCTTACAACAGTGCATAGCTGTGAATGGGCCTACTTTGTAGTCCTCCAAATAAAATTTTAGAGCTACATCTCTTAACATGTCATCTGAGTATCCACTCACATATATTGAGTTAGCCTTTTTCCAAGATCCGTAGTACAATCCCGAAACTGATCTTTAAGTTGTTTGGTTTCTCTTTTCCTATTTGCATGTGTAGTCATGTTGTATATAGCTGAAACATCTATCCAATACTTATCATTTTTCTTGCATTCCTATTTATCGGATAATTAGAGTTGCTCAACTTACCTGCAGTTACAAATACAAGACCATGCCTCAAAACCATCAATAGGGAGCAAAGAATGCACACACACAGAGTGCTATCCTTGGAACTGTCAATTTCAGAAATTTGTACTATTAACTATGGTCAATTTCAGACTTTTGTACTAAACTGAACATAGTTTCAGAGCCTCATGCCAATTAAGAATATTTGCGGGTGCACCTCCTTATGATTTTAACCAAGAAAGCATCCATCAATTAGAGAGGTAACTAACAAAAGATGCTTGGTAACAGCTAGTTCTGATTTCATACAAAAACTGCAACGTACTGGGAGCATTACAAGCATTACAGGTCTGAAAAATTCCTACTTCTTCACTCTAGATTTCATACAGCAATTGCTTTTTTGTTCTAAGGCAAAGCAGGGACAAAATCAAAATATAAATGAACAACACCAGTCTATATACTTACCAATCGTAGGTCCTCAGTAGCAGCATCTATGTTGACTACAAATTTAGCAGCATGTTCATAGCCCACATCAACATTTTGGAAATAGCTTAGAAAACCACAGGTAGGATTACTGCAAGGTAAAGATTTATAATTGTTTCAAGGAAACAATGGACATAACACAGCTCAACTAGACAAACAAAACAAATTTACAACTGAGATGAGCCTGCTGAAGCCATAGCCCCATTGTTCACCGATAGGGGTGGAAATGAGTCGAGTTTGAGCGAGCCAGGCTCTGGCTCGGCTCGGCTCGGCTCGTTACCGAGCCGAGCCCGGCAGGGTGTCCGAGCTGGAAACTGGGCTCGGCTCGGCTCGGCTCGGCTCGTTGGAAGCTCGTGAGCTGCTCACGAGCCAGGGAAAACATTGGTCTCCCAACTTTTTAAGTCATTAACCATTGCAAAATATAAGTTAGCACTATATATATATGAGTATCAAAATGACTTGTGCATGCATATGTGGGTTTTGGTTTATTTTATGTGCCTTTTGGCAATAGGATATGATATTTTCTAATGCTTAAGAGATGGAATAAATAGCATTAGCATGTAAACGAGCCAAAACGAGCCAAGCCCGAGCGAGCCAGCCTCCGGCTCGGCTCGCTAATGGCCACGAGCTAGAAATGGGGCTCGGCTCGTGCTCATTTACAAACGAGCCGAGCACGAGCTGAGCTTTTATCGAGCCGAGCCCGAGCAGCTCGCGAGCTTCGAGCTAAAGTTCTAGCCCTAGTCACCGATAGATGGGTAGTCCACCAACCTTCAAAAATCAAGGTAGAGAAGATAGGAAGAGGTGATGACATGAGAGGAGAGAATGTGTGGAGTGGTAGAGAAATCAAAACGGTCCTAACTTGGATGTCCTCCTGGACGAGATGATGTTGCTTCACCAGGTGACATTGAGTGAAAATTACCACCAGGCCACCATGTGGCAGATGCAGATCCAATCAGTGAAGCATGCATCGGCGGAGCTTGCATAGGCGATGGAGCTGCCTCTCGCTTCGATCGGGTGCTCATCTCGGAATCTGGCCGATTTGGGGTGAGATGCAGTGGCGAATCGACGAAGGGAAATCGATGACCTAGGGTTCTAGAAGGAAGTTATGATTTGGGAAATCAGAGAGAGTGCGCGGGAGAGGGAGATGAAGTGGGAATTGGAGGAAGAAGGTGCGTGGTGGGGATTCAATGGGAAGTTTCCCGCACGTTGAGGAAAAATTCCTCCCTTTCGCGCATCAGAACTCGATCCGGCTGGCTAGGGAAGACGCGTTTCTAAGCGGCCGCCTTGTCAACAGGAAGGAGATAAGCCACCGATAGGGGGCTCGTTTTCTGAGCAAGACCATCACTACTACAAACGCCGGCTCGATTCTCTCTCTTCCTTTTCTTTGTGCCACACAAGACAAATGTTGATGTTGGCACTGTTATAGCTAGCTGACTAGGCACCATTAGAGATGCCCTAAGAGCAACTCCAAACACCCCATAACTCCCATTATTATAGAGGGCCACCAGAATTTGCTCTAACAACATAGGAAAAAAATGCTCCCTTAACTTCTACGTTTGCGCTAAATTGATTCCTAGGTACAAAATTGTTTCTTAGACTGGTCTCAGAACAACCAAAATTGTGCGGTTTTAGTTCTTTAACCTATTAAAAGCGAGTTTGAGGACGGTTTTGTTGATGTGGATGCGCACGTGGTTGTTTTTTCATGTGTGGACGTCAACGCGGCATTTTTTTTTGCTTATGTCGACACTAACACGGTCGAATTTTCCATTCTTTTTTTCCTTTTTTCTATTCTCTCCCCCTCTCCCTTATCTCTCTGCCATGGATGCAGGCAATTTTTTTTGGCCCACCTACCATTAGGTAGGAGTATAGGGAAAATCCAGTATATATTAGAGGTACCTAGGGCCCAATTTCTAAATTATCTAGATGCGACTAATTTTTAGTATACCTCCGCTTGATGGTATATGCGACTAAGCATTCTTATGTTTCGGTTCATGACATAAACCGGAACTGATATTGTAGGCGAAAAATCGTGTTTTAGTCTAGCAACTATGAATCGTATAACTTCGTATAATGTATGCTATACGAAGTTATTACGGTACTCTTCAACTTACTCTATTTTTGTATAAACGTAATAACTTCGTATAGCATACATTATACGAAGTTATACGAGTCTCTTGTCTAGTCTTGTCGTGATCTTGTCTTGTCTCGTCGCGATCTTGTCTCGTCTCGTCGCGATCTTGTCTTGTCTCGTCTTGTCTCTTGTCTTGTCTAATCTTGTCGTGATCTTGTCTTGTCTCGTCGCGATCTTGTCTTGTCTTGTCGTGATCTTGTCTTAGAAAAACCCAGTTGCCATCAATTACCAAAATCACTCAGCCCATTGGAGCTTGAGCTTACAATACTGGAATTGATCTAATCTGATATACACATAGGGACGCACGGCCTTCTTCTCCACCTATCCAGTCCCAGAGACCCCAAGCCATAAGGAGGCATCGCGCAAGCGTCCCGCGGGGGACTCAGCTAGTGCTCCTCCAGCCAAGAAAGGCAAGGGGGTCGCTTCAGGGGACTCCGATGAGGACGATGATGAAGACGACGTTCCGCTCCTGGGCCGTCGCCGTTCAGCAGCGAGACCGCCTTTAGCTCTGGCGAAGCAGCCGCAAATCCCTCCATCTCCCAATCCGCTGGCCCAGCAGCCGCGTCGGGGGCGGAGAAGCCCTCCGGCTCTAGCCCGAGTGATTCGGGCGTCTGATTTGGGTTCATGTTTATGTCATCGCAAAGGTATCTCCTCACGACGTTGTCCCTTCAAAGCTTGTAAAGGGATTTGTATCTTGAGAAGTCTTCAAATGCTTTCAGAAAACCCGTCGAAGATGATGACGAACCGCCAAGCTCGCATGGCGGCGAGGTGCCAGCCTCGACACCTCCAAGGTCCGATCACCAAGCCGAGCGCCGATCAACAGAGGACTCAACTCGGCACGCCGCTTCTCGCCAAGACTCCAGTCCATCTTCTACCATTCACCAATCCTCGTCGGCGAAGGGGAAAATCCCAGCCTCAGCTCCAGAGAGCTCAGCACCAAAAATCGAGGAAATTCCTCGCCCCTCCGCCAAAACTCACACTCCACCCCTCCGACTGAAGTGGAGGAAGGAGATGGATGGCTACGAGGTCAACGACGAGCAGGAGGCCGAAGAATGGGAAGTATTAAACAACATGGCAGTAGTTCAAGCCAAGATATACAAGGTAAAGACTTTTTATGCCCTGAATCTTTGCTTTGCATAAGGGAATCCCGCTAATCTCCCTCCCTTTTCCATGCAGCGCATGAAAGAGAGGTCGAAGCAAAAGACACAGTGCATGCAGAAAACAGTGGGCGAGCTAAAGTCTCGCGACAAGTTTGACAATGCTCTATATGCAGTTAAGTCGCAATACCGTGGCCGGATCGAAGAACTCCAACGAGAGGTCACCGAACTCCGATTCCGCCGCGTGGAAGAGTCCAACACCATCCGAGGTATAGATCCCAAATGATGCTAAACCTTTGCAGAAAGAATACTCCTTGGATGATAGTCTCTGAGATTTGCCTTTGAATATAGCACTGGAGACGAGGCAGAAGGCTCTAGAGGAAACATCGGTTGCGAGGCAGAAGGCCTTGGAGGATGAAGTTTTCCGAGCCAACACTCAAGCCGAGAAATTGGCTAAAGAGCTGGAAGGTAACTTTCCACCATTGACTCTCTCTGGCTCGGCCCCGCTAAAGTCCGACTGATTTGTTATGCCCGATTGGTTGTACAGAGTATCGGCAGAAGACCAAGGCACAATACCAAGTTCTTGATGAAGAAGTAAAAACCGTCTACGAGCTTCGCCGCCGTGCTCTAGTAGGAATAGTTTCAACGCTCCAATGCCTTTACCCAGAAGAAGAGCTGCCGACTGATTCCGACATCCTCGTGGCCCGTCTTGACGATATCCCTGCGCGGATCAAGGTCTTCACGCGGGAGGCAGCTACAACATGCACCAGCCAAGGCCTCGCAATCGCAAAGTCAAACTTCCCCGTCTAGACTGCTAGGCCGTGAAGGAAGGATTCACGTACACCGAGGAGAAGGCCTGCGCTATATTGAAAGAAGTTCGTCCAACTGCTGTCCATCTGGTTAAACATTTAGATCTGTAGATGTGTTGCTCAAACGCTTGATTGATCCTCGATACTTGTGGTCTTATTTATCCAAGTAATAAGCTTCATCCCTTTTCATGAAACGCATCTGCCGATTTGTCCAGCCCCCGAGTGCCAGGAATTAGCACTTGGCTTTCTCCCTATGCAACTACGGAGTAGCTAAACGTTGTCTTTGGCAAGCACTAGCGCCATTACTCAAGAATTTTCATAACACCCGAATTTGATCGACACAAGTAAAGAGAAAACAACTTTTATTGATACGATAGGGTGCGGTTGACTCCGCACACTATTTAGTGTAGCCTCCGACTTACTGCTCAGTCGTTTACGGCTGAGTAGCAAGTCAAAAGGGAGACTAATTATATAATGCTTGAATACAAGACTTTAATAGTAAAAACAACGTAGCTGCTCGATGTTCCAGGTGTTAGGCACTTCAGATCGGTCTTCGCGTTGTAGCCGGTAAGCCCCCGGGCGGGTCACCTCAGCGATCACATAGAGGGCCTTCCCAGAGTGGGGAGAGTTTATGCTCGTGCGTCTGATTTCTTCGGAGGACCAGATCTCCCTTGGAGAACGCACGGCCCCGTACGTTGCGCTGATGGCAGCGACACAGGCCCTGTTGGTACTTTGCCGACTGGATCAATACTGCTTCCCTAGTTTCCTCGAGTCGATCGAGCTCTTCGTGTCTTGCTTCATTCGACTGATTATCATCGAAACCGGCAACCCGAGGGGACCGGAACTTCAATTCAGTTGGAAGGACCGCCTCCGAGCCATAGACTAGGAAAAAGGGTGCCTGTCCAGTTGCTCGACTTGGGGTTGTTCTAAGCCCTCAGAGGACCGAAGGCAACTCCTTGATCTAGTGCGAAGCGTACGGTTTTAGGCGATCGAAGATTCTGGTTTTGAGACCTTGTAGTACCAATCCGTTGGCACGTTCAACCTGCCCGTTGCTCCTTGGGTAGGCCACCGAGGCATAGCATATCTTGATGCCCAGTTCCTCGCCCCAATCTTGAAATTTGCTGCTTTTGAACTGAACGCCATTATCGGTGATGATGCGATTGGGTACGCCAAAACGCACAAAGATGTCCCGAAAGAACTCGCGTGCTTTGGCCGCCGTGATTACAGCCACCGGCTTGGCTTCCATCCACTTTGTGAATTTGTCGATGGCGACGAAGAGATGGGTGAATCCGCCTTGCGCCCGGTTGAGTGGCCCACCATGTCCAGATTCCAGACGGCGAAGGGCCAAGAGATTGGAATCGTTTGTAGGTCCTGAGCTAGCATGTGAATCTACCACGCAAAGAATTGGCACCCGTCGCACCTGCGTACCATGTCTTCCGCGTCGGTGACAGCAGTCGGCCAGAAAAATCCTTGCCGGTAGGCATTTCCTACCGCTGGCCACCGCGTGGTGTCCACATTCGCCCAAGTGGATATCATTGAGTAGATCTCTGTCTTCTTGCTCTGATACGCTACGCGTTAGTACCCTGGAACTACTTTTTTTTGAAAAGCTCATCCCCGACTACCGTGTAGCTCTTGCTTCGGCTTGTAATGCACTCTGCGAGGCTTCGATCCTCAGGCAGCTCATCACGAAGAAGATAATCTAAGTAAGGCTGCATCCACCCAGGGTTAATCGATAATACCTCTGCATCAGGTTTTGGTTGTTTCTCTTGATCTTCTCCCGGTGCAGGCGGTAGCTTAATGGACGGCGCGCACAGTTCTTGTACGAAAATACCAGTCAGGACTTGCGCCTGAGTGGATCCCATCCGCGCTAGCTCGTCTGCTGCTTCATTATCTCTGCGGAGCACGTGTGTCAGCTCCAGTCCGTCAAACTTGTCTTCTAACTTCCGTACCTCCTGACAGTAGGCCTCCATACTGTCGCCAATACAAGAACACTCCTTTTGAACTTGGTTAGCCACGAGTAAGGAGTCGTCGCGCACCATTAAGCGCCTCACTTGGAGCGATATGGCCACGCGTAGCCCGTGGATGAGTGCCTCATACTCGGCGGCGTTGTTGCTGACGGGGAACAGTATCTGGAGGACGTAGCGTAGTTTCTTTTCAGTCGGCGATATGAGCAAAATCCCAGCCCCCGCGCCGCTGAGCATGAGGGAACCATCAAAGTACATTGTCCAATACTCGAGATTCTCTTTTGCTGCTGGGGTCTTAGCCTCTGTCCATTCCGCGACGAAATCGGCCAATGCTTGAGATTTGATGGCTAATCAAGGCCTGAACTGTATTTCAAAGGCTCCAAGCTCAACTACCCACTTTGCAATCCTCCTAGTGGCTTCCCGGTTATGAAGTATGTCTACAATTTGGAAAGAAGTGACCACCGAAATTTCATACTCTTGAATGTAATGCTTAAGCTTCCGCGATGTGAGTAACACAGCATACATAAGCTTTTGAACTTATGGGTACCTTATTTTAAATTCGCCCAATACTTCGCTGACGAAGTAGATCGGACGCTGTACCTTCTGGAGGGAGCTCTCCTCATCCCGTTGAACCACCAAAGCGCTGCTGATGACATGAGTCGTGGCGCCGATGTAGAGTAAGAGGGGCTCCTGGGGCATAGGAGGGATCAACATCGAAAGCGTGGTGAAAAACCTCTTTAGATCTTCGAAGGCTTCTTGCGCTTCCGCTGTCCACTGAAAATCATCTTGTCGGCGTAAGAGCCTAAAGAATGGCATGCCTCGCTCCCCGAGTCGGGAAACGAATCTGCTGAGTGCCACTATGCATCCAACGAGCTTCTGCACAGCCTTCTGATTGATCGGGGGCTTCATCTTGATGATGGCGTTGACCTTCTCTGGATTAGCCTCGATCCCCGATGGGAGATGATGAATCCGAGTAGTTTACCAGACGGAACCCCAAAAATGCACTACTCGGAATTTAGCTTCATCCGGTATGCCCTTAGGCTGTCGAATGTCTCGGATAGATCCGTTATGAGATCCCATCTGGATTATGTTTTTATGACGACGTCATCGACATAGGCCTCCACGTTGTGTCCGGGCTGAGTGTGAAAACACCGCTGTATGGTGCGCTGATAAGTCGCGTCAGCGTTTTTCATCCCGAATGGCATTGTGATATAGCAGAAAGCACCAAAAGGCGTAATAAACGACGTCTTGATGCAATCCTCCTCCTTCAGACTGATTTGATGATACCCCGATTAGGCGTCTAGAAAACTCAAGAGCTCGCACCCGGCGGTGGAATCCACCACTTGGTCGATACGGGGGAGCCCAAAAGGATCCTTAGGACGCGCTTTGTTGAGGTCGATATAGTCGATACACATCCGCCATGTCTTGTTCTTTTTCTGCACTAGGACCAGGTTCGCAAGCCACTCGGGATGATACACCTCCTTGATGAACCGAGCTACCAGCAATTTGGTGATTTCTTCCCGTATGGCGTCCTTCCGATCCGGTGCAAATCTTCATAGGCGCTGCTTAATTGGCTTCACCTTTTCGTCGACGTGGAGAGAGTGCTCGATCACCTCCCTCGGAACACCAGGCATGTCCGAAGGTTTCCAAGCGAACACGTCCTGGTTAGCCTGGAGGAAAGTGACGAGCGCGTCTTCCTATTTGCTGTCGAGCCCTGTCCCAATAACTGCTGTCTTGGTCGGATCAGACGGATCCAACAGAATCTTCTTAATTTCTTCGGCTGCTTGGATGGATGTTTTGGCCTGCTTCTTGACGGGGATATCCCCTTCCTTCTGAAGGGATGCGACCTCCAGTTGGATCTTTTCCCTCTCAGCAGATGAATCTAGTGCCTGTGCCATCTCATAGCTTTCGCTGTCACAGAGCAGGGACTGTTTAACGTCACCAGGGAGGGTGATTACTCCATTGGGACCTGGCATCTTTAAGACGAGATAAGTATAGTTGGGAACAGCCATGAATTTGGCAATCCCCGGCCTTCCCAAGATGGCATGATATGCCGTCTCGAAATCAGCCACTTCGAAACTCAGACTTTCGGTCCGATAGTTATCCTTAGTCCCGAACGTGACGGGCAGAGATATCTGACCGAGTGGTATCGCAGACGTCCCAGGGATTACCCCGTGGAACGGAGATAATCCCTGCCGTAGCTCGAAACGAGGAATATTCATTTGGTCCAGGGTCTTCACGAAAAGGACGTTAATCCCACTCCCGCCATCGATCAGAACCCTCTTCAATTTGCTTCCTCGTACGACCGGATCTAGCACCAGAGGATACCTCCCGGGGAAGGCGATCCGATCCGGATGGTCCGATCGATCGAAGGTGATGGGTACCTCGGACCAGCGCAAGTACTTTGGGGTCGCGGGCATGATTGCGTTGATCTCCCGAGTGGTAAGCTTTTGTTTCCGCTTGGACTCATACGTATCAGAGCCCATGAAGATGTAGCTGATCTCGCGCTCAGCATCTTGGTAATCTCCATCGGGTTTCTTGCCTTGACCGCCCTTGGCCGCCGACTGCTTAGAGTTCTCGGTGAATTTCTGCAGAATCAGGCAGTCCATGGCAGAGTGTTTTCCTCGTGGATGGAAGGGACATACCGAGTTCATAACTTTATTGTAGTCGTTGTCATTGGGGGGCTTTGGCCAGTTGCGTTCCATGTTGGCGACCATCTCTTCCCCCTTCCGCTTCTTATCCTTGGGCTTGCCCTGTTCGTCATTAGGCTTCTTCTTGGGGTCTCCGTCGTTGCCACCGCG
This sequence comes from Raddia distichophylla, assembly GCA_005191435.1. Lineage (NCBI taxonomy): Eukaryota > Viridiplantae > Streptophyta > Magnoliopsida > Poales > Poaceae > Raddia > Raddia distichophylla. The sequence continues at coordinate 3,653,371 of SPJY01003379.1, forward strand.
ATGATTCGTGATGGCCTCCTCAGCTTCGGCCTCCTGGTCCGCCATAGTGAACATGGCCTTGAGATTACGCGGGGTCCCGATCATCTGCCTGATTAACTCCTCGGATTTACATCCGTTGAAGAAGGCATCAATGACAGTCTGCTTCGAAATGACCCGGATCTCGTTCTTCTTCTTGGTGAAGTGCTTGATGAACTCACGAAGAGTTTCGTTCTTACGCCGATGTAGCTGTCCTATCTCCCATCTCCCCGAGGGCCTTTCATAGGTCCCTTGAAAATTGATGATGAACTGCTCCTGGAGGTCGTCCCAAGACTCGATAGAGTTTTCCGGGAGTCCTGTTAGCCAGGTCTAGGCGGTTGGGGTCAAACCGAATGGCAAGTAATTTGCTATGACGTTCTGATCACCTCCTACCGCGCTGACTACCAAGGCGTAGACCTGCATCCAGTTCTTTGGGTCCCTCTTGCCATCGAACTTGTCGATGTCTCTGAGGTTAAAACCATCCGGCCAAACCACTCGGCGAAGATCCGGGGTAAAGGCCCGAATCCCCTCCAACGGTCGTGGCCGCCTTCGCCTTGGGGATCTGCTACGATGCTCCCGCCGCGGGTCTTGACGTCGTTCATGACGGTGGTCGCGCCGACTGGCGGTGCTCTTGGCCTGGTCATCAATGCGCCTGTTGTGATGGCTACGAGAGTTTCGCTCGCCGTTACTGCGCTCCCGCTGTTTGGCTTCTATGTCTTGACGAAGATCGTGGGCAGGCGACTGGCGGGAATCGCCAGCTGCGTTGGCACGGGCCCTGTTCCAATTGCACGTAGAACGACTGGGAGTCGAAGCGGTCGGAGCAGGACGCGCCTCGTTTTGTTGAATGGCAGCCATCTCGACCATGGCCGTCACTCGAGCGAGGGTCTGGGCAAATGGGCTGTCTTCTGAGAGTTGCGGCGCGATAGCCTCAAGAAGATTCTTCGAAGCGATGATGTTTGCCTGGGGAGTGGTGTAGACGTCTTGATCCCTCAGCTTCACCACGCGAAGTTCATTCTAGACGTCGCGGCCGCGGACGCGAAGATGTCGTATGCGATTTCGGTCCTCCTCTTGGCGCAAGTCGGGGTTCGCCGCGCCAGTGGCAGTCTCCTCGTACCCGACCAGTGGAGAAGTAGAGTGATGGTCATCCGCGCCTAAGACGAAAACCTCTCGGTAGTTACGGACCTCAGCACTCCCGTCAGACTCGAAGTCAGAAACGGAGAGGCTGACTTGTTCACTCTGTCCAAAGGGCTGGCCAGCATTGATGACACCCACGAACATGGTTGGATCTAATCGGACTGATCCGACTGGATCCGTTGCACTCGCCGACTGGTCATCTCCTGTCCAAATCTCGGAGAACATCCGTGCGAAGGTCGCAGCGTGGTTCTCGAGTCCGGAGGGAAATCCAGCCAAGAGCATTGAGCTATTGTAGGGCAGAATAGAATCCATGCCCATACGGTCGAACTTGCCGAGTCCTTTTTCGTTTTCCTCGGGAAGAGGTGCGACGTCGAACAGTGAACAGGTCAATCCGCTGAAGGCGCTTGCTAAATTCTCCAAGCCAAAGGGCAATGGGTCACATTGATTGCGCGCACCTCCTTGCGAAGAGATCTCTCCAGGAGGAGAGAGGTGAAGATTGCCAATGCCGTCGGCGATGAAGTCCAGGGTGCCGAAACGAAGAGACTGCCCCAGTCTCATGGCGACGTACGGCGATCTTGAAGATGCCATCTAGCTTGAGAGACGATCTTGACGATGCCCCTACCTGGCGCGTCAACTGTCGACTGGTGACTAACTGGGGGTCACCGCCGGCAATGAATTTGTACGAGGGAACGCTAATCTAGAACTAAGCTAAATGGTAGCACAAGAACAGGTTTATACAGGTTCGGGCCCTCCAGCCGAGGTAATACCCTACTTCCTGTGCTCTGGGAATATGTTTGATAAAGATGCGGGATGCAAGATGACCAAGATGATTACAGCGTATGCTCTATGAGATGATTCTCAGTTCTCTCTTTTTTTATGGCCTCCACCCCCTCCCTTTATATAGTGTAGGAGGAGATAGAGTTACATGGTAGCACGTGATTCACGATACCTAATCTTGTTATGCCGTTACATGTCATGCATGTGCCAATCTCTTAATTACATGGAGATAGATCATATCCTCGGGAACTTTCTTGGAGCTCAAGGGCGTGTAACCCGAGTGGTCTCTATCCTCGATCGGCCGACTTGGATCGTCCCCCATCTGCTCCCTTATGGGTCTTCTAGAGGATACCCGGGGCCCATATAGTCCACAGTCCTTCCACTGTAGCCATCATTCTCTCGGCACTAGTCCCCGCTGCCATAGCTTCTGCCGCCGCTTCTGACAGCGGGACATCACAGATGAGGCAGAGCAGCCCGCCTACCCCTAGCGCCTTTCTTGTCACCCTGTAGCTGGTACGAAGCGAGACGGCTGCGAAGACGGCCACAACGTAGCTGACATCATCTGGCGGGGCGGAGGCAATCATGTTGTCAGAGCCCCGCCCACTCCGTCCAGAGTAGTTCCGTCGCATTAAATGCTCCGGATTTGGTGTATCCCAACGAAATCCTTAGCAAGGAAGCCTCCTTGCACCTTCGCCCCGTATCCCTGACAGGGGGCCCCCGCGCCCCTGCTGGCCTAATGCTCTCGCCCGGCTCCTTCGCCAGGTGCGACACGTCCTTCTCCTGCGCGCCTGGCGCCACGCGTCCTTGCCACCCGGCGCCTGGGGCCTGCTGGCCCTCCTGCGCGCTGGGCGCCACGCGTCCTGGTCGCTCGATGCCTGGGGCCTGCTCGCCCTCCTGCGCACCGGGCGCCACACGTCCTAACCGCCCGGCGCCTGGGGCCTGCTCGCCCACCTGGGCGCCGGCGCCATGCGCCTCAATCACACTGTTTGAACATCTCTTTGTCTGAAACCAGACTTTGATATGTTTGGACTCGATGTTCCCCTGTACAGCATACTCCTTTTTGGACGCTGGTCCCACCCGTCAGCGACGTGGAGGCAACCCCGGTGTAAAATACACCAACAGTCTCAAAGTATTTGAGTCAAGTGTGGCCCTATTTTAATAATCTAAAGAGATGAAAAAACAATCCCACCTTTCCCTCTCTTAGCTCACATGCATATATAGAAGTCTCAAGCCAAATATTCCGGGAGCCAATGCCGCTACTCCTAGGGTTTTTCATGCTTGTATACTTGGTCTATTAGTTGTCATAATACCTTTTCAAGACTTGTGATTTTAGTAGTCCTTTGTTTCTTAATTTTTTTTTATGTTTTCTTCATTTTTCTTGCCATGCGTTCATGCAAAGAGAATGTTGCTATTGGATCATGGTGTGGATGCAAAGGGAATGATCAATTGATTGATAATGTGAATAATAGAATTCCCACCATTAGTACATGCTGTCGTTTCAGATTTTCCACTAAGCGTAGAAAGTTTTTAAAGCATGTTCAGATAACAAATTAAGCCTACAAAGGCGCGAAGTGGGACCACCGACTGATTAATCTGCCGAAAGCACATGCCAAGTTCTCCAAGCTGAAAGGCAAGGGATGCGGTAGAGTGCATGTACCTTCTTACGAGATGATCTCTCCAGGAGGGGAGAGACAAAGATTGTCGATGCCATCGGTGATGAAGTCCAGGGCGTCAAAGCATAGCGATTGCCCTGACATGAGAGTGATGGACAGCGATCCTGGGAAAGCCATCTAGCTTGAGCGATGACCTTGACGCGTTCCCTACCTGGCGCGTCAACCGTCGACTGGTGGCGAAACGGGGGTCACCGTCGGCAATGAATTTTTTACGGGGTTATGCGCTAGAACCAAGCCAGATGGTAACACAAGACATAGATTTATACAGGTTTGGACCCTCAACTCGGAGGTAATACCCTAGTCCTATGCTCTGGGATTATGTTTCTGCATGAATTCGCAGATGATGGAGATGTCTATGCTGATGTAGCTATTCGATGATTCTATGCCCTACCCCTCCCTTTATAAAGTGCAGAGGGGATGAGGTTACATGGTTCTATCCAGTACATGGTACCAAATTCGGTTATACCGGTACATGACATGCAAGTATGAATCTCCTAATTACATGGATCTCGACTCTATCCTCAGGAGCATCCTTGGTGATCAAGTTATGCGTAACCTGTGTGGTCTCTATCCCAATCCAGCCGGCTTGAGTCGCCCCCTATCGGCCTCCTCATGGGCCTTCTAGAGGATACCCGGGGCCTATGTAGTCCACAGTCAATGAGTCACCAAATTCAGACATTTAATCATTCAGTGTGGCCCTGTGGCTATTGGCTGTACCGCTGTACCAATCCTTTGGTTTTTAAGTGCTAGTGAATTTGCTTGGTTGCTTATAAGTGCTACTGAACCTGCTAATTTTTCATCATTGTATTATTATTGTCGTCTCAAATTTCAAATTTCCATTGATTATTTTGCATAACATCAATATGTGAATGTACCTACTATAGTACTGATTGCTAGAGATGAAGAAAATTATCGGGTATTTGGCGGGTATTTTATCCCATGGGTTCCCCGTATACCCGAACGGGGCGGGGACGGGGCCAAACCATCCCCATGACCGGGGATAGGGAGCGGGGAATTTCTATATTGCGGGGGACGAGAACGGGGTAGCACTCCCCGCCGGGGAATGGCCCCGTTGCCATCCCTACATAGGAGGTTGGGATGGACCCATGTACTTACAATGGCTATCTCTAACAAAACCATATATTAAATGCTTTTTTTGTGATGAAACAACTCTTCGTAAAGAAATAGCATCTTTCTCTTTGTTCTTTTCTTTCCATTTCACCATAAATCTGATGTGGCACATCTTAGACATAGCTTAGGCTGCCGACATTTACCGATGTACATGCTCTTACACATAACTCTAAGAAACACCTCTAATAATGAAGTCAATTACTGCTTATAAACAACTTCTATGTTATCTATACTTGATCTATTAGTATCAGATGGCCCTTTTGAGAAATTTTCTCATTCCCCAAAAGTATTTTGCAAATTGCTCATATACCTCAAAGTGCTTTGACTTCGCTCATATGTCTCTGTCGGCGTATTTCAGCCGACAAGTTCTCCGAGACCTAATCCGGTGGTTCGATTGTGGGGGTGTGCGCGATCGGAGCACTCCTCTCCTCTCATGGACGGTTCTAGGCTCTAGAAAGGACACCGAGAGTTTACTCATGTTCAGGCCTTCTGATCGGGTAACAGCCCTAGTCCTGCTTGAGCTCCTTGCAATACATAGACTGGCTGGCTTCTTTTTCGGGTCCGATCTCAAGATCCAACCCCTCCTGAAAGAAGCAGAATCCAGCCCCCATACAGATACACCCCCAGCCCTTATATACCCGGGCTGGTCTAGGTTACAACGTGCTACACTGTACACATTAATGGTCCTTGTCAACTGGTGACTAACTGGGGGTCACCGCTGGCAATGAATTTGTACGAGGGGACGCTAATCAAGAACTAAGCTAAATGGTAGCACAAGAACAGGTTTATACAGGTTCGGGCCCTCCAGCCGAGGTAATACCCTACTTCCTGTGCTCTGGGAATATGTTTGATAAAGATGCGGGATGCAAGATGACCAAGATGATTACAGCGTATGCTCTATGAGATGATTCTCAGCTCTCCCTTTTTTTTATGGCCTCCACCCCCTCCCTTTATATAGTGTAGGAGGAGATAGAGTTACATGGTAGCACGTGATTCACGATACCTAATCTTGTTATGCCGTTACATGTCATGCATGTGCCAATCTCTTAATTACATGGAGATAGATCATATCCTCGGGAACTTTCTTGGAGCTCAAGGGCGTGTAACCCGAGTGGTCTCTATCCTCGATCGGCCGACTTGGATCGTCCCCCATCTGCTCCCTTATGGGTCTTCTAGAGGATACCCGGGGCCCATATAGTCCACAGTCCTTCCACTGTAGCCATCATTCTCTCGGCACTAGTCCCCGCTGCCATAGCTTCTGCCGCCGCTTCTGACAGCGGGACATCACAGATGAGGCAGAGCAGCCCGCCTACCCCTAGCGCCTTTCTTGTCACCCTGTAGCTGGTACGAAGCGAGACGGCTGCGAAGACGGCCACAACGTAGCTGACATCATCTGGCGGGGCGGAGGCAATCATGTTGTCAGAGCCCCGCCCACTCCGTCCAGAGTAGTTCCGTCGCATTAAATGCTCCGGATTTGGTGTATCCCAACGAAATCCTTAGCAAGGAAGCCTCCTTGCACCTTCGCCCCGTATCCCTGACAGGGGGCCCCCGCGCCCCTGCTGGCCTAATGCTCTCGCCCGGCTCCTTCGCCAGGTGCGACACGTCCTTCTCCTGCGCGCCTGGCGCCACGCGTCCTTGCCACCCGGCGCCTGGGGCCTGCTGGCCCTCCTGCGCGCTGGGCGCCACGCGTCCTGGTCGCTCGATGCCTGGGGCCTGCTCGCCCTCCTGCGCACCGGGCGCCACACGTCCTAACCGCCCGGCGCCTGGGGCCTGCTCGCCCACCTGGGCGCCGGCGCCATGCGCCTCAATCACACTGTTTGAACATCTCTTTGTCTGAAACCAGACTTTGATATGTTTGGACTCGATGTTCCCCTGTACAGCATACTCCTTTTTGGACGCTGGTCCCACCCGTCAGCGACGTGGAGGCAACCCCGGTGTAAAATACACCAACAGTCTCAAAGTATTTGAGTCAAGTGTGGCCCTATTTTAATAATCTAAAGAGATGAAAAAACAATCCCACCTTTCCCTCTCTTAGCTCACATGCATATATAGAAGTCTCAAGCCAAATATTCCGGGAGCCAATGCCGCTACTCCTAGGGTTTTTCATGCTTGTATACTTGGTCTATTAGTTGTCATAATACCTTTTCAAGACTTTTGATTTTAGTAGTCCTTTGTTTCTTAATTTTTTTTTATGTTTTCTTCATTTTTCTTGCCATGCGTTCATGCAAAGAGAATGTTGCTATTGGATCATGGTGTGGATGCAAAGGGAATGATCAATTGATTGATAATGTGAATAATAGAATTCCCACCATTAGTACATGCTGTCGTTTCAGATTTTCCACTAAGCGTAGAAAGTTTTTAAAGCATGTTCCAAGAGAGAGTGGTAGAATTATCTTTTTCATCTTTTTGAATTGCCAAATGTGGTTAAATATTTAAAAAAGAGGCAAAATAGCAATTGATTTTAAGTATTTTGGTGCATATAAGTAAAGTCTTAGAGCAAACAAGCCATTGCCAAAATACTTTAAAACAAATGAGCAATTTTCTCTAAATAAGACATTGAGGTGAAAAATTTATAACTAGCTAACGTGGCACCGTCCCATTTAACGTGGGATTATTGTATATATGGAATTTGTGTGAAAATATTCCTATGTATACTTTTGAATTCGTGGTGCTTGCAAGAGGCGGTCTAAAACCATGCCCGGTCAGTTCCGGTTTTCACTTAGAAAATGACTGTTTTCACTTTTCTCATCTAACGCCGGGTTTTTTCTTTTTCCAGATTTGCAAATACAAGTGGGGAGTGATTTCACTCCTCTAATTAGTGGTGAGGATCCGAATCAGTGGCTGAGCTAGAAATTTTCATAGAGGAGGTTCAAAAAATAAAAATTTATGTTCAAACACTAATAACATCGAATTTCCAAAAAAATTGTTGATATTCAAATTAAAAAGAGAATAAGAGTTGGAGATCAAATTAACCTCTCTATTCGTTGACCGGTCGACGAGACGAGTCAATGAGTCGCGACCTCATGGGTAGCGGCTCTTGCCGCTCAGCCTTGGTGATGGCGCTCGTCGTTCTCCTGAGATGCCAATGTGGTGATGCGTATGTATGTGGAATCCCGTCTCCCAACTGATTTGCGAGTGCGACACGCTGATATGAGCTTTTAAATGGACCAAAAGGCCGGTGGCAAAGACCGTCGGGGTTATAACAGGGGTTGATCCATCTGTCCCCTAGCATAGGTTCACTATGGTTCTCTTTAATTTACGGTTGGATTTAATTTTGTTCCGTTGGTTAAAATTTGTCATTTCTACATGCAGTAAGTAATAAACTATAAACTTACATATGATCCTCTTTTTTTATTTTTTGTTTAGTTGGTTTTTAGTTGAAATAGGTTTAAAAAGTAAATTTTAAATTTTTTTGAGAAAACCCACAAAGCTCAAAAAAATAACAACACAAAATGTTAAGGTGTATGACAGATAAAAAAAGACAAATTTCAAGTTGTATTTTTAGTTAACTTTTAAGTAAGAAAAGAAGGTTATTAATCTTTCATTAAAGCATGTTCAATGGCAAGTCAAGTTGATCAAATGATGTAGCAAATAAAATAGAGCAAAGTCAAATAAAAATAAATAGTGAAAAAAGATATGAGTAATGACTGAACTTTGGTTGCCATTAAAAATGCTTTTAGATCGCTTGCTTTCCTCTGAGGAAATTACATATGTTTTATGGAGCAAAGCGTATTGCTGCTTGCCTAGCCCGTTTATTTAACGGGGGAGAGAACGTGCCTGTGCGGTGTGTGATCTGCGTCCCTTCTCTCTCTCTCGATCGATATCCGAGTCTCCTCCTGATGCGCGTGTGCAGAGTGCCGACCTGTGACCTGCGAAGCAGCATCGGCCAATGGCGGAGGCGACGCCTGACGGACGTGACGTGCCTGCGCCGCATGACACACATTTGCGAGGTGTGACCGATTGATTCGCGGCGGGAGAAAAGAAATGTTTGTGGGTGGTCGTACGGCCCGCGGCGGAGTGGTGTCACGTCGCCGGCAGTCCCGTCCCGCGACCGTCTCCACTCAGCGGACGGGACCTGTGGGCTGTGGCCTTGCCGGTTCCATAAATAAATCTCGTACTGCTCCCGCCGTGTAGCTTTGTAGGCATTTTCCTTTGGTTTGGTATGGCTCATCGGCTCTCCCTGGCAGACCCGGAGGGCTTCGAACCCTGTAACAGCTAAATTGCTTTAAGTTATAAGTAAGTTAAGTTTTGAATCTAACATTTATGTTTTAAAAGCAAGCATGGTGTATCGCACTAAATTTGTTTCAAAAGTTTAAAGATGTAAGTTCTAATATATTTCATGTCCAATAAAAAATAACCTTTTTTACTACGTAGCCATATAGATCTTTGTTACATTCTAATATAGTCCAAATCTACTCTAAAAGATATGTTACTAACTTTTGAACTAAAAGATATGTTAATAACTCTAATATTTTTATATATACATCATCATATCTGTTACTACCACTATATTTATCTCGATCTTTGTGTCATCTTTATTGGTGTCAGTGGGATTATTGTTTGATAAGTATTTTTACATAAAATACATTATGCGATTATAAAATTTCACAACAGTTCAAAAAAATGCCTCTTGAATTTTTGTAACTTTATAATGGCATGTATGAAATATGCCCTTGTAATAATTGTGTCTCTAACAGCAAGTTCTTCTCCTTTACCTCACATCTTCTCCTTTAGCTCGCATATATGATGACTGCATTAGGTCTTATTTCAAAATATACACACGTACATACGTACGTATGTATGTACACACACAACACAGTGAGAAATAGACGTGTTACTATTTTTAGTTTTCTTATATTTTTCTCTTTTTTTTGTTATTGTTGACATGCTTTATTTTTAAATTTTAAATGTTAGTTGATATGGAATCTTTTCTAGCAATGTAATTCATATGCACTCTTTTGTTGTTTTCGATTCCATTTTTTTAATATAGTTGATATGAACGTTTTTATTTCACACTTGATATATACTTTTTGCTATTTTATTATAATTTTTTATCATAATTGATGTTAGCTCTATTATATTTTCTAGTTGACACAAAGTCTTTTGTATCCTTTTACTTCAAATTTGCTTTTTTTTAAAAAAATTTAGTTGATATGAATATTTTTCTAGTTTTGTAGTTGGTATGAACTTGAATTACATAAGAGCTAAACTTGCCTCCGTATGTTACCTTCTTTTAATTATGGTGAATACATCTGATCTACACGATCTAATGGTTCATGGTGCTTTTATATGTTTTTATTGCAGTTGTGCTCACTTCCGTTTATCGATTCCTCACATGTGTGAATTATTTAATTTTGTAGTTGGTATGAACATGAATTACATAAGAGCTAACATGGACTGATCAATGAAACTTTGTGGTGTGAATTCTTGACAAATTATAGATTTAAGTTAGGGATTAATTCTAGTTCCATCACAATCTTGGATTTGGCATTCAAAATCATTCATTGAAATCTATGTGGTGGCCAAATAACCTCATCATTAGGAATTGAATTCAATTTTCACAATTTCGGGACCAATACATAGGGTGATAATTTGGCTTTGAGTACTTTAATCTTGATTTGATGAAAAGCATTTAACATTGTGCTTCTCTGCAATAAAGTATCCATGGTATAAAACAATCATGCCATGCTTATGTTAGACATCTTTATTCTTTCTTTTTTTCTAGAAAATTCATCAAAAGCATGGAAGAGTGAATTCCTTATTTGCCATAAAATCATCGTTGATTCCACGACCTTCCATCAAAATTTCTTAACTTCATTATTTTTCATTGCATCTCAAACTTCTTCCCTCAATACCATCATCGTTAGCTTCGTGAGATCCAATCATTACGAAGCTCCGTTAATGTTCAAAATGCCTCTCTCATGATTGGGTTTATTACATCCATGTCATTACAAAGTTTTTTGTTTACACAAATGCCATTGCAAAATCCAATTTCACAGCAATGTCATTATAAAACGAGAATTCCTCATAAAAAATGACACGACATACTTTTTTTTAACCCTAGCTTTCCTTCGAAATTTTGTCACTCCCCCTTCCTCCCTTTTTATCCTCCTTTCCCCTCTCTTGTTGTCTCGCCACCATGGCCTAGACTAAATCCTAGGCCATGTTGCCAACAACAGGCTCCATGGTTGCGACCTCTAGTGACCCGGCCTCGAGTTCCCTCCCTTGCTCCTCTTTGTTCTCTAGCTAGTGTGAGCACCATCATGGCCGGCAACAAGCTCCTCCACTACCATGAGCTCGAGCTCCCTTCCTCTCATTTTCTTTGTTCTTCAACCATTGTGATGGTCTTCACCAAGGCCACCCCATGAGCTTATCCATGGCCTGTGTGAGCACAGGGCCGTTCCTGAGTTTTTGTGGGATCGGGATGGAATTATAAATGGAGGCCTCTAACTTAAGTATCAAAATATTTTTATACTACTATATATCAACTAAAAAGACACTATTCAATGTACGTATTACATAAATTGTTACAAAAAAAAAAGATAAAAAATACAAAAGTAAGATTTCTATCTAAAAAGTTTTGTAGAGATCAACTTAGAAATAGTTACTCACCGAAGTAGACCGATGTATTGGTGATCTAGATTCTGACGAGTGGCTTATCGACGATTAGTAGTCATTGATCAGGGAACGTTGAACCCTTCAAAAAACAAAAATCAAAACCCACCTTGGCCTTGGCACTTGGCAGGCGCCAGGTGACAGCTCGGTTCGACGACTCGGCGTCGGGCTCACCGCTCACGAGTATTCAAGAAGTCAAGTCACGAACTCATGATTCACGAACTCGGGAAGTCGCTGGAAAGCCGAATTGGCGGATTGCAGTACCGAAAGCGCCGGCGCCTGCCAGCTGCCGCCTCTGCCAGTTTTCTGGTGCCCACAGCTGAGAAGCGGAGACGCGGTGTGAGGAACTGCGGACGTCATGCCATGTAGGTTTTTGGCTTTTAATGATTAGCAACGTTCGGCGACCGCGTTGGCCAGCACTTCCGCACTTGGGCTAGGCCTTCACGTTCACGCGATGTGATCACATATTTATGTGCATGTGTTGTACTGCTGCTTGCTACGGATTGCATCTGTACTACAGAGCCCATATGGGTGGGGTGGGGCCCTAGGCTTGGGGGCCCGGGACGCATGCATTGCTCGCCTCCAGGCACGGTCCTGTATGAGCACCACCATGGCCAGCGGTAAACTTCTCCGTGGCCATGGGATTGAGCCCCCTCCCTCACTCTCCCTCTGTTCTTCACATCGAGGTGAGCTTCTCCATAGCAGGCGACGAGGTCCTCCTTGGCCACCTCCGATGCACACCCATATTGCCCCTATATGTTGCCGCCATCATCGTTGCCTCTACCTTGGGCTTACGATTCCATTGCCACTTTGGGCCAACACTATCGTTGTTGGGTTTGAGAAGTAGAGAGAGGGATGGGGGTGGTTGCAAGATTTACTTGAGGGAGGAGGGAGAGAAGAGAGATGGGTGGTCGGAGCTCTCGTCGGAGATATGAGCATGACTAGAGTTAGGAGAGGGAGGAAGATAAGGGACAATTTTGTCTAGATAAGTCTCTCTTATATACAATGGCATTTTAACGAGGAATCTCATTTTATAGTGGCATCGCCACAAATTAGACTTTTCACTAGCATTTGAGTAAACCGGGAACTTTGGCATGTATGTAATTAACCATTCATAATTCTTGCCTTTACAATTTCAAAACATTGCATCTCGTGCATTACTTCACAACCGGTCAACAATGACATTGAATCGAAAAAAAGTTGAGAAATAAAGTTCAAGATCGTTGAATCGGCTGAGTTTTTATTCTCTCCGCATACTTCTATGCAATAAGAAATCTTGGAGTCAGTCAGAAGTCAGAAGGACTAGTACCTTCGATCGATTTGAAAGCTGCACTGATCATTGGTCTACTGTTGTAGTACCTTTGATCAATCATTGTTCGTCTCAGGCTCTAAGCCCGGCCCATGTGGAATCCCAGGCCAGGCCTCCATCCTAGCGCAGATCTCCAAACCCGAAGCTACAGAGCAGGCCCATACTCGATAAAGCCCACAAAGTTTTGAGTCCAAGCGTCTGTTATTAATTAACATAACACACCTCCTCAGCCTTCACGGCGGCACGGCCTCGCATCACCTCGAACTCGCCGTCTCCCTGGCATGCTCGGCGCCCACTAGATCCGATCTATGGATCCTCGCCTTCCCCTCCTCATCCTTCTCGCCGCCCTCGCCGCCGCCGCATCTGCCTCAGACGAGATCCACGGATGCGGCGGCTTCGTCGAGGTCTCCCCTCGCCGCCGCTCGCCACGCTTCGGTTTGCCTTTGGCTTGGTTGCTGACGCGATTGTTGTGTTTGGCTCTTGGTGCGTGGTGCAGGCGAGCTCGGGCTTGGCCAAGTCGAGGAAGGCGTCGGACTCCAAGCTCGATTACTCTGGCATCACGGTACGTAAATCACGGCCACTCTCTGCCTGTTGCTGCTGCCGATCGAGCCTCCGCAAGTTGTGTTCGTGCTTGGTGCGGTAGTCCCAGTTTTTGTTGCTCGAGTTAGTTCACTTAAAATGATACCACGTGGTGGCTGGAGATTACCTGGTCACGGAAGGCCACTAGTTCGAGCGACTGCTGCTAGCTGACTGAAGTGTGTATAGTTCGAATTGTTCGTTGTTACTATCAAATCTGGCTAATTGCTACTTGATTTCTATCAAATGAACTATAGAAGCTTTACTTATGGATTCAAAGGTTCTGGAAAGTTTACTTTCTTCTTGTTTGAATGTTGGATCGTGGAGAATTATGATCAGATAAAAAAGTGTGATGTCGCTAATGTTTGAGGCCTTAGGCCATGTGTGTGCATAGTAATTCGTAGTTTTGTCTAGCCTTGGTGTAAGGTTGATGCAAATTTTACCCAGGAATCAAGATGAGCTGAGCGGTCTGCTGCTCTGATTATGCATCGGATAGATGAGAAACATATTCTGATTTTGTGTTAATTTCATGTATTTTGAAAGCTTTCAGCTTTGTGGGGATTTAAAAAAATGCTGACGCTGTTAGGAATTCTGTGAACGATTGCTGTATCCAGTTACTCATCATTGACGGGTTGAGTTATAACCATATTTGTGGATTAATGTACTTAATGATCTTTTACATTCATTTTCTTGAGCTAATTGCATCCCATTACTCAAAAGGTTTTATGGACAGAAACATAATAAGCTATCTTTTGTGGCCTAAGCACACCTTAAGCGCGATGTTCTTAGTTCCTATAAATATAAATTTATAATGCTGCATCAGTGAGACATCACATATCTCATAGTGGCTTATCGAAAGTAATGCTACTTTTGAACTACATGGTTATTACTGGAAGGTTACTTTTTGTGGCTTCATATATTCATCTTTGTGCTTTTGTATTTATATTGTATGTTATGCACAAGTTGATTCTATAACTTTTTGAATCAGGTTGAGCTGTGCACGGTTGATGGTTTGGTTAAGGAAAGCACCCAGTGTGCTCCTAATGGCTACTATTTTATTCCAGTGTATGACAAGGTATCCTTGCTGGTTTTGTGGACGTTGTATTTTTTTTAGTTGGGCTTTTCTGCAGGCTTGCAGAAGTTGCCTTAGTTTTTCGGCCTATTTGCAGGCTTACAGAAGTTTTTTTATATATACTTTTTTTGGTTTTTTTTTTGTGGGCTTATTACTTCCGCCATGTCTGATTGATTTGCTTAGCCCGCATCCTCAGCTCTACTTTTGCCCTTAACCATGTCATGTTTCTAAACTCTTGACTCTGTCATGCATCCAATTGTGCTATGCTTTCTTAAATTATTTTTGAAATTTTTTAGTAAGTATTTTGTTTAGTTTTAAGGGCGATGAAATTGGTTGCTGGGAGGTGATGTACCACCACCACCATCACTAGGTTCTTTTCAAATAGTAAAAACTTGTGTACAGGTAGAAGCAATAATTAAAGTGAATTAGTTAAGCTCGTGTAACATGTATGCAATATTACAATGTTCTGAAATTGCAACTGAAACAATTTTTGGACCTGGCCTTATTGGTTTCTGTTTGTTATCTCTTTCCACAGGGTTCATTCATGGTCAGAGTTAAGGGGCCCAAGGGATGGTCTTGGAAGCCTGAAACTGTAAGTTTATGTCTGACTCAGCATGTTTATTCATTCCTTGTTTCTGTGTCGTAATTATGTGTTTTGACTTCAACTGTATTTTGTCGTGTTCAGGTTCCCGTTGTCATTGATCAAAATGGATGTAATGAAAATGCAGATATAAATTTTCAGTTCACTGGGTCTGTTGCTTTGACTATTTAGATTTATTATCTTGTTTCTTTTTATCTCTGTGTGAGCAATTATAACATTTAAGTTTCAACCGTGAATTCACGGTGCAGGTTTATGATATCTGGTAAAGTAGTGGGAGCTGTTGGTGGTAATAGCTGCTCAAAACATGGAGGACCTAGTGGTGTGAAAGTTGAGCTGCTATCAGACTCAGAGGAGTTAGTTGCATCAGCTTTAACATCATCAGCAGGAGAATATTCATTTGCAAACATAATTCCAGGTTTGTCTTGCTTTCTAATTACTATGCTTTCATGTGTAGGAAACCACAACATAAATATATGTGCACAGCTTGATGTGAGGAGTGCCCTTCATTTCCTGTGTGTCTGTCTCTTACTCCTGTTGTGTTAGCCTGTTAGGAGGTATTCTATAAAGGATTTAAATGATCCGATCTTTAGTCTTAGCTATCATTATTCATCATATCTTTTTTTAAAACCTTTTCTTTTCCAATTTCCATTACAAGTTTTATTTGCTTCATTAATATGAGAACCGGCCGTTCCTTTATATAGGACGGCCTCCTAACAAACATGTCTAGAAAATAGTGGATTTAAACTAACAAACCATATCTTCTAACAAACTAACTAAATATCTAAGTAAAGACGCGGTTACCGTTCACGCGTGAACAGTACACGTGAACAGTGCCGTAGCATCTAGTCAAAGCCTATCCTATGCCCGTTGGGGCCCATATGCACATAACAGTTAGCCTGTTAGGAGCTATTCTATAAAGGATTTAAATGATCCGATCTTTAGTCTTAGCTATCATTATTCATCATATCTTTTTTTAAAACCTTTTCTTTTGCAATTTCCATGACAAGTTATTATTTATTATTGTTGATGACGTGTGTTGGCTGGCGAAGTAGTCTCGCCAGTAGTGAGCGTGAGCCTTGCGCAGCGCGGGGATCAGCTGCGCATGGCACGGTGGTGGACTAAGTCCTTTATTGCTTTATTATATGACGATAGACTGGTCCTTTATATAGGACATTAGGATGACCTCTTAACGAACGTACCTAAAAGTAGCAGATGGAAACTATAAATTGGAAATTGGAATAAGAGATTTGATCCCTAACAACTATAGCTTATCTGACTAAGCTGACTTACTAATTGAGCAGTCTCTGCTTTTTACGCGGCACATAACATTGTGCCCCCATGTTCTTATAGAATTTTCGATCTGGTCTCCATTATTTCATCTTTACCAATTGATCCTCCATAAATTTGTGCAGTTAGGTATGAAACATGATGTGGACATTTTGAGCTGGCTATTAACTGGCAAAAGGCTGTGTAGGATCTAGTGTTGGTGATAAGTACTATCTCTTTTGCTTGCTTGCATGTGTGCAGTTATGTCAATCATCATAAGCCAGTGATCACTTCCATCATTTGGTGTTCTATTGGAGCCATCTGTACCACCAAAACACAATTTACCTTGCTAACAACTAACAAGAGAACCACATTCATCAACATATGTTTCAGCTGTGTCTCAAACCCTCTCATTCCTCTCGTATATGATCCACCAGCCAATAAGAGACTTTTGTTCCTCTTATATATTATCAACTAACCAATAAGCCATTCAGAGTGAAAGCCCTATTGTAAGGAACTGTTTTCTCTATTTACATACTGGTATGCCACATTTCTATATTTTGTTTCAAGTTTCAACACAGGCAACCAGCTCAGCTAAAATGTCACCTTTTCATTATTGGAGATGTGGAGCAAGCCACTTATGGCACCCCATTTAAAAATAGTAGTCCTGTGTATCCTAGTTATTCTCTTTTACATTTTTGCTGACCTGCATTTCCTTGTTATAATTTTCATAGTTAGCACCTATAGTTTGTTTATTTCTGTTTATCCTCACTCTTGTTCAGGGCGCTACAAGTTGCATGCTTCTCACCCTGATTATGAAATTGAGATGAGAGGGTCATCAGAGGTTAGGATTTTGCCTATGATCATCTACCATTATATGTTTAGTGGCGATTTTATGTCTTACAGTATTGTGTATTTTACCTGCAGGTGGACTTGCAATTTGAAAATGCTGTATTAGATGATATTTTCTTTGTACCTGGATACAATATTTATGGCTCTGTAGTTGCGCAGGTACCTAAGTCCTAATGGTTCTGTATGTTGATAATACATAACATTACATGCATGACTGAATGGTCCACTTTGAACTTTTATTGTCTTTGTTCACTCAAATTGTGGATTAACATATTATATACAATTTCTGTTCTAGGGAAATCCAATCCTGGGAGTTCATCTATATTTATATTCAAATGATGTCAGGGAGGTGCCTTGCTCACCAGGTTTTAATGATGCACCCAGGGAAGGTGCTCTTTGCCATGCAGTATCTGGTGCTGATGGGAAGTTCACATTTAGATCAATACCTTGCGGTAAGTTGATATCTCAACTTGTAAAAACTTCATCATAGTGCAACATAACTGGTGCATGGAATCTTTTGTTTAACATGCTACGAAAGCTTTCTTTTGACTTGTCCTCTTGTGATGTTTTCGAGAACATCAACAATAGTGTTACATGTATCTGTTCATTTAACTAATATTAATAATATCTTCAAAAAGAAAAATAACCACATTCATGGCCTGCTTGTTGTCATGCGGCATTGATGGTATATGTATATATTTTTTGCTACTGTTATCCATTGTAAATCTTGTTCTGCTCTTGCCAGGTCTGTGTACAATGGGACCTTTATGAGAACCAAACAGTATTCCCACCATATAGAATGTCGTAGCTACCTCGTTGGTCTTTCAAGGAAACTGATCAAATGTGACAAGTATAATTGGAGTTGGTACATAAAATTGCATATATTTTTTGAAATGGTTCCTTTACAAATATTGTGGATCATGAATCCCCTTTTTTATGCTATCAAACCATTGCTAATCCGATTTTTTTAATAAGTATTGCATGCTTGTGTGGGTGAGGCTATTCATGTACTAAAATTAACTCATGTGAATGTTCTTTGAAATTTTGCAGGTAGCTATGAATTGTTGCCATACTACAAAGGGGAAAACACCGTTTTTGATGTCTCACCTCCTTCACTGCCTGTTTCTGTTGAGCAGAGTCATATGACAATCCCCCAAAAGTTCCAGGTAATTCTTCAAGTTACCCTTCATGTTTAGTCTGGAGCATTAAGGCCCTGTTATCCTCAGCTTGCTTATCTAGCTTATCTCCTAACGTTGAGAGCTTCCTCGGCTTTGAGAGCCAGATCCCCTTTGTTTGACTTGATTTATAGAGATTTTAGACATGCCTTCAAGATAGCATAAAAATCAGATTCAAAAAATAAGTCATTTGTATTTTAAACGAAGATAAGTAAATAGACAAGTTAGATAAGTCATATAAGCTGTACAGAACGGGGCCGAAGTTATGAATCTTATGATCAAAGCTATTTTACTTGAGGATTACAAAGGACTATTTAATAGTGCATAAATGTAACTTGAAGTTAACCACCGATTGGGGGTTTGCCTGCATGCTTTCCAAATAGCAGATATATATGAGAAATGAGACTATGAGAGACATAATTTAAACAGTCAAAATTGCTGCAAGGTTGGCCAGGCTCAAATTTTGGATTTGTGATATTGTTTGTGGACATTGTCCTCACACATTTGATTTCTCTTCCTCCTAATCTGTGCTCCGGTTCTCCACAAACTGACTAGCAATCCCCTCACATATATCTCACTAGGTTACTGGGTTCTCTGTTGGAGGGCGTGTTGTTGATGGTTATGGTGCCGGCGTGGAAGGTGCCAATGTTATAGTTGATGGTCAGTTCAGAGCTGTAACAGACAATCTTGGGTATTACAGGCTTGATCAGGTACTTCCATTTGATCAAATTACTGGCTATCAAATATATCGATCTTCCAGGCTTCTTTTCATTTTGAATGGTACCTTTACTTATATATATATTTCTGTATGTTGCATGGTTTATTTGTGTAAATATACTCATTTGATGACTTTATTTCTTAATTATTCATGTTGGTTGTTGTGGGATAAGCTAGGTGGTTCAGGCCTTGTTTGTTTGAGATTAAAGTTGGGTTGAGTTTTACTGTATCAAATTTGTGAACTACTCGAAATACATTTTAAAAAATGTAAAAAATTATGAAAAAATTATTTTACGAACTATAAGAAGAACTATTTTAAACCCCATAAAAATGACTACAAAATATTACATCATTTGGCTTATACAAAAATGAAAAATTTTCATTTAATTTAATTTAATCTGAAACAAACAGGGCATCAATGAAAATTTTAATGTGCAAGGATGGATATATAAAAAACTAAAGAGTGCAATAAAAATTAACAAAATTACTAAAGGGAACAGAAAAGTATAAATTCCTGTTTTTGGAGACAGGAAGTTCAGGATGTGTGCCATCAGATGATTCTTTCATTTTTGTTGGTCTAGAAACTGTAGTATTAAAACCTAGTTATGTCCTGCACAAAATTATTTGAGATACCCCAAATTGATGTGATTCTAGGTTTTGCTGTTGACCATAAAACTACAGGCTGATATTTACTGCAGATTTGCACTAATTGGCCTTACGGGTTTGCTATTTGGCAGGCGCCTGCCTTTAACTAATTGGGCAGGCGATTCTCTGCCCGCTATCTGGGTGTAATTGTGCTTGTGGGTGTAATTTCTCGTGGGTGTGCCATTTAGTTGAATAAGCAAACTTTAGTACTTTATGGTTTACTCAATGCATACATTTTGTATTGTGTAGAATTCTACTTGAAGATGCATATGATCAGTATAGTATATACTGCAATGTAATATTGGCAGGTTATGCATAAAATGTAGCTATACATTAGCTGTACCTTTCTTCTTAATTCTGAACATTAATTAACTTGGAACTAAGAAACTTCAAGATTATTGGAACTGAAAAGGTTCATACTTTTGTTTTTGCAAGCATTTAATTCCTCAAATTCATAACAAAACAAGAGAAATAAAGGTTCTCATGCTGTCTGATAATTTATGCTGCCTGTAAACTCTAAACCACACATTTGAATTTAATATGCAATTCTATATCGGGATCAATTGTATTTGTGCTGCCTTTTATGTAGGTTACCTCCAAGAAGTATACTATAGTTGCCGAGAAGGATCACTATAAGTTCAACCGTTTGGAGAATTTCATGGTAACATAGAGTTTGTTTGAATAATTAAATCTCCAGCACAAATGGCCCCACTTATATTGGCTACATATCATCTTTTTCATTAGATTTTACCAAACATGGCAAGCATTGATGATATTAAATCAGTTCGATACGATGTATGTGGTGTTGTTCGAACAGTAACCCCAAATTCCAAAGCTATGGTAATATCTTGATCTGTTATTTTGTTCCATCGATCACTCGCTACAAAACCTTTATCCTTACAATTTGTTCATGTTAGGTAACTTTAACACATGGGCCAGAAAACATGAAGCCACAAAGGAAAATGGTGAATGAGAATGGAAAGTTTTGCTTTGAGGTGTGTGGTTTATTATTTTCTTTGTGAAACCTATCTTATATACTCCATAATGTGTTTTTTGTTTGTTTTCTTTGTACCTATCAGAATTTTCTGAACTAATGATGGTGAATTCTTTTGTCTTTGACTGCCTTTGTATATGAATAATGCATAACATGCTTCTTAATTTTTAGATGTGATCATATCATCTGTGTATGTCAAACAAAAAATAAGGCAATGTGGAATGTCAAACCAAGCCTTTTCTATTAACAAGGGTGGTTAGAGATTATTTTTTGTTTGTTACGGGTAAACATGAATCTTCAATAGAATCTTCCAGTTGTAACAGTTGCTGACATCCTTGTGAAACTGGTCTGGGCTTAGCATGAACTGTCCAGAAGTTCTAGCTATAGTACTGGCCTATTGAGTGTAATCATTTAGTTTAGATTGCATTATTATCAATTCTGCTTTATTTGTTGCACTTTGCAGGTTCTTGCTGGTAAATACCGGTTATCCGCTTTACCTGTAGATACTGAAGGTTCTTCCAGTCTTATGTTTTCACCAGGATCTATTGATGTTAGCGTCAACAGTCCATTACTTGATGTAGAGTTCTCTCAGGTAACAGGAGTGTTACTTTTACAGTTTAATCCATGTATCTTAATAATTTTTCAGTAGATGCTTCGTGGATTGAGATAATATCTGAGCACATCTCTTTGCGAACAGTCACAAGTCAATGTTCATGGTAAGGTCGTGTGCAAAGAGCAATGCAACCAAAACATTATGCTCTCGCTTGTCAGATTAGCTGGGGGAGTTGAACAGGAAAAGAAGACAGTTAATTTGGATCAAGATAATATTAATTTTGTGTTCACAAAAGTATTTCCTGGAAAATATCGTCTGAAGGTAAAACCTTGTACGCTGGTCTCTTACTATCTGTCTCAAGTCTGAACTATTTGTGAATTCATCTTTCTGTCAGGTGAAGCATTCTTCATCCAAAGGTTCTGATAATTGGTGCTGGGACCAAAATACCTTGGATTTAAATGTCGGTACTGATGATGTGACGGATATTGTATTTGTACAAAAGGGTTATTGGATAGAGCTAGACTCAACTCATGACACTGAAGCATATCTTCAGCAGCCTGACTCTTCTAAACTTGATTTGTTGATAAAGGTTCATTCTCTGGACTAAATAAATCTACAATGCATTTGCATTAATAGAACCTTTTGTTGATATGATCCACTTTTCATCCTGCACAGAAAGGGTCCCAAAGGATTTGTGTAGAAAATCCTGGCCATCATGAGCTTCATTTGGTGAACTCTTGTATTTCATTTGGGAGCTCATCTGTAGGGTTTGATACACGGAATCCAATGGTAAGTCGTTGCCTGCTTTGTTTCTATGCTTGTTCATTGAATGTTCTGTTTGGCATCCTAATGCTAAAAAATTTCACTTTTAGCCGGTTCATATCAGTGCAAAGAAGTATCTTGTAAGAGGTGAAATCCATGTGGACATCAGCTCCCTACAGGAAGAAGCTGATTTGTATGAAGATATTGTTGTTGATTCCTTTAAGAGCGATGGGAGTTTCATTGAGAAAATCTTTACCACACCTGTTATTGGAAAGAATCATCAAAATGGCATTACTGCTTTTGAATACTCCCTGTGGGCTGATCTTGGGACGGACTTCATTTTTGTTCCTCGTGATTCTAGGTATGGTGTTTATCATAACACTTGGGTTTTCTTCTTTCTTTTACTTTTAAGTTTTTCATCAAGGAATTTGTTGTACTACCAACTCTTGTTTACCTTTCTTATGGACTGTTTTTCATTGCTTGGCCAACAGTTCTGTGCTCTTTTGTTTTTTGCAATGAACATGATTATTTTGTCATTATACTTTCATTTAATATATAATCCATCATCTTTTACAGCACTAGAAGGAAAAAGATTCTATTTTACCCATCAAGGCAGCTGGTAGGTGATCGTTTGACCAAGAATACTTCTTACATGAATGGTGAACCTATGGTTCTAAGACATTCTTAATATTTAATTCTGCAGTTTTCAGTGTCTGTGAATGGATGCCAAGATACTGTTCCTTCAATCACTGCTAAAACGGGTCTATACCTTGAAGGATTAGTGTCACCTGCAACTTCTGATGTTGACATCAGGACTGTAGCATCAGGGAATAGCAAGTACACACCTCTTAGGAAAGGGGATGTAGCAACCGAGACAAAGACAAATCCTGATGGATCATTCTTTGCAGGTCCCTTATATGATGATATAGGATATAAAGTTGAAGCTTCGAAGGTTTGTATTAATTTTGTAACATATAGTTATTAATGTGATTTTTTTGTTTTCTATTTGTATTTGCCACTTGCTAGCTATGCGAACTGATTTTCCATTCCTGTTCTTTTCAACAAGAAACAACTGAGGTTTAATGTTTATGTTCACTGACCTTTCTAATTTCTAGTAGATTAGTTATTGCATATTCTAGTATATTGCTCAGTCAGTAATTGTTCTACGCTCTAATTCATTCAATTATCAATAGTGTCCCCTTGTGTTATTTCCAGTTCTCTTTTTTGAGCAATAGGGCAGGAGCTTTTCCATTCCTTGAATAAGTAGTAAATACAGGAAAAAGCAATGGTGTTCTTTTGCTTGTGGCAGTAGAATGTCTGAGTTACAATTTAATAATGAATTCAGCAATCTTCAAATTGGAAACCTATAAAATCAGCAATCACTAATCAACAAACATATGTTTTGTTGAATATGTTATATCATTTTTTACCTTTGTACAGGCTGGTTATCATCTCAAGAAAACTGGTCCATACACCTTTGCTTGTCAGAAACTTGGTCAGATATCGGTGTGGATTTATGGTGAAAAAGATGGAGAGCTGCTACCATCAGTATTACTGTCTTTGAGTGGTGAAGCAGGCTACAGAAATAATTCAGTTAGTGGTTCTGGTGGAACTTTCAGTTTTGACAACTTATTTCCTGGAAGTTTTTATCTCCGGCCTCTTCTTAAGGTAATTTATTGTTCTTTCTGCCCCCTCATTTTGTGTCGTGCCTCATGTAAAAAGTCTGAAAATCTTGACAGCAGATGTTACTTTGGAATAGCAATTCTAATTATTTCTGTGGTCATTTCACACTGTTTATACGATATCATATTTTATTCACTCGTAATTGATGTTTTCATTGCCCTCAACTAAAGCAGCTTTTCAATATTTCTTCTGTAGGAATATAAATTTACTCCATCAGCAGTAGCTATCGATCTCAATTCTGGAGAGTCTAGAGAGGTTGAATTCCGTGCAACACGTGTTGCCTACAGGTTTGCTTCATTGTTTACATGTTTAGATAATGGAAGAAACTTCGTTGTGTTCATGTGGATTTTTGTTTGTTTGTTGTTTATTGCTCCCTTGCCTTTCACCATATTGAAAAAAGAAACCACTTTTCCTTTGCATATTCATTGACTGTTGATTAGAAATTTGCAACTGAACCATGGATACACCTAATTTAAGGCTTTTGATTGTTCTGTTGTATGTTGCTCACATAATGCTGACGTGCTTGTTAAGTTCTGAATTAGTCAATTATGGTCTGGTCCATGCTTGTATACTTTCAACAGTTTCTGTCAATATGCATTACTAAATTTTAATTACTGCTAACTGTACTAACTGTATGATGCTAACTCAACTAATATTTTAATGTAGTGCGCTGGGATCTGTAACACTGCTGACTGGCCAACCAAAAGAGGGTGTTTTTGTTGAAGCAAGATCTGAATCCACAGGTTATTATGAGGAGGCCACTAGTGATTCTTTTGGCAGATTTCGTCTTAGAGGACTTGTCCCTGGCTCAACTTACTCAATAAGAGTGGTTGCCAAAGATAATCACAGGGCAGCAGTAGAGCGTGCTTCACCTGAATATTTTTCAGTTGATGTAAGTGTTACCTGTTTACTCCATTATTGTTATTAATGTGCTTTGCACCCAACATTTGCATACTGCAATCTTGACTCCATTCAAGACTCGTAATGAAAGATGCACTGCCTTCAATATTGTTTGTGCTTAACTATTTTTATTATCAGGTTGGTCTGGAGGACATTTCTGGTATTGATTTTGTGGTTTTTGAACGGCCAGAAGTAACCATTTTGAGTGGACATGTGGAAGCAGACAGCACTAATATGTTGCAGTCGCATCTCTCTATTGAAGTTAGATCAGCTGTTGACCCTTCTAGAATAGAATCTGTACTTCCTCTTCCTCTTTCCTACTACTTTGAAGCACGAAATTTGCCCAAAGGCAAGCATCTTGTCCAGCTTCGATCCGGCCTTCCATCACATACTCATAGATTTGAGTCGGAGTTGGTTGAAGTTGACCTGGAAAAGCAACCTCAGATTCATGTTGGTCCTCTTAAATATAAAATTGAAGAGCGCCATCACAAACAGGTATCCTCTGACACATGCATTAGCACTTGAAAACAGCAATTCTGTTGACTTCAATTTGTGCCCGTTCTCGAACTGATAAATATAACATGAGCTTTGCAGCCATGAGAAATATTTTGGTCCTTTGAACTGATAAATATAACGAGCTTCGCAGCCATGAGAAATATTTTGGTCCTTTGATTAGTTAATACCAACAAATTCTCTTGATTATTAACATCAACAAATTTTTATGCTCCGTGCATCCTATATGTAACAAATGAAGTAGCTCAATATATTTCACTTGGCCACATAACACCTTTCCTGTACCAGAATTTCCAATATGTGCCAAAGTTGGTTGGTTAGGGTATCATACAATTTCTATTTTGTGCAGGAGCTGACCCCAGCCCCAGTCTTCCCTCTTGTTGTTGGGGTTTCTATTATTGCAGTGGTGATCAGTATGCCAAGGTATGTTGTTGCTATATCGTGGCAGGCATCTTTGTTAATACTCTAGTAATTATGACTTCCAGAACTATTCTACATGATATTTTGATGCTGGCAGGTTGAAGGACTTGTACCAAAATGCTGTCGGGATGACTTCCATTGGTTCAGGGGCTGCACTGGGCAAAAAGGAGCCACGGAAGACAATATTGAGAAAGAGAGCGTGAAACATGAGTTAGCGTCAGATTAGGAGTTGAAAAAAAGGGGATATCGACAGGTTGAGCATGTCAGGGGTAGAAAATAGCTTTTCATTCTCTCGGTGTTAGTTTTGCTAATTAAAAGGACTGACGATTAATATTTTTGTACCATTACTGACTACAAATTTTGGTGCCAGTGTTAGGCATGTGGTAGCTCAAAATGTTGTTTGATAATAGTAATATGTACAGTTCGCAGGCTCCTGAAGAAGCTTTTGATTGCCTGTCGTTTATTTTTCACTGTCCATAGAGGGGGTGTTAAAACTTAGATTTTTCGTTGTCGACTACGCTTGAAAATAAACTTATGTCTTGTGTCCCTTGCAAACATCTTTTTAGACTGTAAAATTGTTTGGCTCGTTTGTGCTCCCAAAATGATGCCATGTAGTAGTCATGTGACCCAGCTTACAACCTCAACTGGTGGTGAGTCCACCATTATCTTATTTGTTCAGAGTTTGATCAAACGGTGGAGATTGTAGTCCTCGCTTGTCAAGCTGGAACTGCCAATCACTGAATCACACGTAGATAGGTGCCAGCTGATGTAGAATGGCTATCCATTGTATATGTGACTAGTTAGTCTTGAGGACCATCAGGACCAGTAGTCCAATCCGGAGGCCCTTCTTTCAAATTCCAACTGCTCAGGACGCAGTACTGAACTACGCTATCAGTTCAGATGCCTCTATTTCCAACTCCAATTGCCCAGGGCACGGTACTATACCGTAGGAGCGAAGACGGTGTGGCAGGACAACCCTTTGATTGTTTGCCCTTCCATGCAAATAGTACGAAATTATTTTTTTATAAATTTTTTTTATATTTTTTATGCAAAAATATATGCCGAGTTGAAATTTAGACAGATCTAAGCCTCTATCGTGCTTTGAAACCACGATCAAGCGCCGGTCGCTCGTTGAAAGCACGATAGCTTGCTGAGACCAACGACGTTTAACGGACGCTACAGTTCACCAGCTGATCGCACACTCAATTAATGATAGGTCACGATCTCTAAGATATAGGTACGTGAGTTGATTTTTAATTCATCTTATATCTATTAACATTTCATACCATATTCAATCTACACGAAACAAATTTTAAAATTCATGTAAAATCCTAAAGAACCCATTTTTAAAATTTTCAAATTTTTAATTTTTTTTGAATTTTGAATTTCAAATTTACACAAAAAAATTATTTTAAATTTTGAATTTTAAAATTTTGAATTTCGAAATTAAAAGTTTTATAAATGGGTTCTTTAGGATTTTACATGAATTTTAAAATTTGTTTCGTGTAAATTGGATATGGTATGAAATATTAAACATTCAATAATTTAAAAATTTTTGTGTAAATTAGAAATTCAAAATTCAAAAAATTTAATAAATTGAAAGTTTTAAAAATGGGTTCTTTAGGGTTTTACATGAATTTTAAAATTTGTTTCGTGTAAATTGGATATGGTATGAAATATTAAACTTTCAATAATTTAAAATTTTTTGTGTAAATTAGAAATTCAAAATTCAAAAAATTTAATAAATTGAAAGTTTTAAAAATGGGTTCTTTAGGATTTTACATGAATTTTAAAATTTGTTTCGTGTAAATTGGATATGGTATGAAATATTAAACTTTCAATAATTTAAAAATTTTTGTGTAAATTAGAAATTCAAAATTCAAAAAATTTAATAAATTGAAAGTTTTAAAAATGGGTTCTTTAGGGTTTTACATGAATTCTCAACTGGTGGTGAGTCCACCATTATCTTATTTGTTCAGAGTTTGATCAAATGGTGGAGATTGTAGCCCTCGCTTGTCGAGCCGGAACTGCCAATCACTGAGGCGTCGTTTGTTTCGGCTGAGCGTTGCGTCGCGTTGCGTTCCGCCGCCCACGCGCGCGCGCCGCGCGTTCAAAACCCCAAAACGCAACGCGACGCAACGCTCGGGAACGCTGAAACAAACGCGACATGAATCACACATAGACAGGTCCCACCTGGTGTAGAATGGCTATCCATTGCATATCTCTGACTAGTTAGTCTTGAGGACCATCAGGACCAGCAGAGTCCAATCCGGAGGCCCTTCTTTCAAATCCCAACTGCTCAGGACGCAGTACTGTACTACGCTATCAGTTCAGATGCCTCTATTTCCAACTCCAATTGCCCAGGGCACAGTACTATACCGTAGGAGCGAAGACGATGCGGCAGGACAATCCTTTGATTATTTGCCCTTTCATGCAAATAGTACACTATAAGAATCAGCATTTGGAAATGCTCTGAGACAGCCCATATTGGAACAGCCTTGATTGTGTCCACACAGGTCGAGCCCATATTGAACCAGCCTTGAATGTCCGTCACAGGTCGATGGATGCAATGCAAGTGTATGCAATCAAGTGGAATGGGTTTGTTGGTGGTTATCTGTTATGTAGTAGCAGTAGCACAAACGATGGAATGATCAACCAACCACTTCTAGCATTTTATTGAATCTGGCTACCCCACTACTCGTGTATCCGCCAAAATTAACAACGTTATTAGATAACTAATGTTTTTCTGGACGTGCCACTATGCTGTTTCAATGCTTAATGCCACATAACTACCAGCCGGCAGTATTCCCATTTGGCTGCCATTTTACACATGCATCATATTTGATCTTTGTATGCCTTTTGATCATTAATTTTCTCATGTCGATATGGGAACATTCTTTGAAAACATCTACTCCTTCCATCCACTTTTATAGAGCATATTTTGACTAGTAAAAGTTTTTGAAGGTAGATTTGACCGTTAAATTTCTTTTATTATCTATTGGCAATTTGCCATAAAATAACATTGTAAGAAGAGCAATTTTATAACATACCCATATAAATTTTATACCCAAATGATCCACATGATTTAACTAATTGTTAGTTAAAATTATTGAAGTTTGATTTATGCCTTATACAGTGGACATAAGGAAAGTCGAGAATAGAGAGCAACCAACTAATACTATCGCTTTATGCCTAATCATTTTGTGTGTTCTTTGAGACAATATTTCTGTTAACTTGCTTTGACTTAAAGTCTCTGCAAACATCTTGAAAAGAAAAAAAGAAAACTACATTGGTGAGTGGTCTGGCTGGGATCTGTACCAAGTTACCAACCAGCAGACCACCTAACATTTTTTTCGCCATTTTCTTTTGTTCTTTTAACTTTGGTGCAACCAAAAAAATTCTGTTGGCAGTGGACAACAATTAAAGGAGTGGTAGGTGAGAGCTGACTGCTAGATGGAGCTGCATATTGACACCTACATCTTCTGGTCTTGTTGGCCGTTAGCGTCCAAATGCTCTCTTGCCCGCCTATCTATCCAATTAACAACCAGATCGAGACATGGCGACCGATAAACCAGTTGCCATACAGAAGCGTTGCTTGGTTAGCTAGATCGCATTGTTCTTTACGAAAGCCCGCCCGGTTTGAAGAGCTTCTCAACTAGGAATTCAAAAGAAAAAAAAAATAAATTAAAGGTGGTGTTGGTCGGCTTCAGCTGGAGTGCTGGATGTCAAGCAAATAAATTAGCAGTTGACTGGACGACAAGCAAATAAATTAGCAGTTGACTGATTTGTCGTGATTTGATTCTTTTGTACACTTCAGCTTAGCATAGCGTAGCGTTTTACCGTAAAAAAATGAGAGTCTTTAAAGAGAGGTTTAAATATTGTAAATAATAACTAAAAATTAGTTTTAGCATCTTTAAGAAAAAATCATTACAAATTATTACACTAAATAGGCTACATAAAAAAAAAATTGCTACAGTGAAACGCTACGCTACACTAAGATAAAAAGAACAAGGCCTCCCCGATTGGTCCATGGACTAGTAAGATTTTTCTCTCCCGTGATAAGATTTTTAGTTGGTTCAGAACTGACTATGTTTTCATATCACTATTTTGGAAGCCAAAGTTCATTGTGTATTTGTGATCTTCAAAGCATTGTTCAGGAATGACAAGACCAGGGTAGGTTGATGAAAGCAGATCTTTGATATTCAAGCTTTATTTCTGTTGAGGAAAAGATATTTCATCCGAGAAACGTATAAAACACCTAGCCTAGGTTTACTAGTGCAAACATTGTAGCATAGTTCTTATTCAGAGTCATACGATGCAAGAATGCTTTTCATATGGCTTCTTCTAGGTGGTTGATCTTTATATAGAGTTTACGTAGAGTTGAGTTGTAAACATTCATAAGCTTTTGACCTATATTTTAATAAAAATGTTATGTTTCTAAAAAAGAGAGAAGTATTATATATGATAGTTTACAATAGCTATTTATTCATTCATTAGCTACATGTACTTTTAAGACTCGACACTCTAGCTCAACGTTAGGAATGACTGAGAGGTTTCGTTAACAAACTAAGCACGTAATGCGACCATCGTTGAGACAATAATTAGACTACCCGCCATGGGTAGAATCTACTGTTGTTATGCATACCGTGAAAGAATATGTGTTTGGATTATGCGCCGTACCTCAATCAGGCCGGGCTCATATTACATATATGCTCATTACTGGATAAGTACAGATTACAGAGTTTGTTACAACCTCATTAGTAACATGAGATAACGATCAACCTAACAACTCTATCATTATCTCTAACACCCCCATGGCCCCATCAATCACAACATCGATGAGGTTGAGATTGTTGCGAACATACGGTAGATCAGATGTAGATATCGCCTTTTTTAAACCATCCGTGATCTGATCCTTTGATGAAACAAACCAGATATCCAACGCCTTATTTGCTACTTTTCTCATACAAAGTGGAAGTCCACCTCCACATGCATTGTGTGAGCATGAAATACAGGGTTTGTAGATAAATATGTAGCACCTAAATTGCCACACCACAAAACCGGAGCCCGACGTTGATAAATTCCAAGTTCCCCAAGCAATGACTGCACCCATATCAACTCCGTCGTTGCATAGCTAGAGATTTATATTCAGCTTCAGTGCTTGATCGGGATACAGTAGATTGTTTTCTTGAGCTCTAGGATATAAGATTCTTTCCATAATATACTGCGAATCCCCCTGTTGATCTTCGATCATTTGGACATCCCGCCCAGTCTGCGTTTGAGAAGGCGCTGAGCACATCAGACAGTGACATGCTAATGTGAAGCCCCAAAGACTTAGTATACTTCAGATATCGAAGAATGCGTTTAGCTGCCGACCGATGTAGATCTGTAGGAGAGTGCAAAAATTGACATACTTTATTTACCGCAAAAGCTATATCCGGTCGAGTAAGTGTCACATACTGTAATGCACCCACCAGGCTTCTATATTTTGAAGCCTCCTCAGCCGATAGAGGCTTTCCTTCTTCTCTAGATAACTTCTCCGATACAGATAATGGTGTAGTAACTGGTTTACACTTTTGCATCCCCGCTCGATCAAGAATGTCTGAAACATATCTAGACTGACAGACTACTAGACCACCATCAACTTGTATATGCTCTTGAATGCCAAGAAAGTAATGAAGATCACCCAAATCCTTTACTGCAAATTCTCCTTTTGAGTCTTTGAACTAGTTGTTCCACAATAATATGATGATCTAGTGACAATAATATCATCAACATAAACTAGGATATAAATCATGATATTATCTCGGTTACACACAAATAGAGATGTATCAGTTCGAGAAGGTACAAAACCAAATTCTTGAATCTTTGAATTCAATCGAGAATACCATGCTCTAGGAGACTGCTTGAGTCCATAAAGGGATTTGTCGAGCTTGCATACAGCCTTAGGATTTTGCTTATCGATATATCCTTTTGGTTGTCACATATACACATCCTCCTCAAGTATACCATGTAAAAAGGCATTCTGGACATCCAATTGTTTAAGGTTCCATCCTCTTGATACCGCCAAGGCAATGATCAGACGAATAGTAACTGGTTTAACTACAGGGCTTAATATATCCCCATAGTCTATTCCATACCGTTGCTTGAACCCCTTTGCCACTAATCGGGCTTTACATCGATCGACCGCTTTCTCTTAAATTTGAACACCCATTTAGAATCAATGAGGTTCATACCTAGACAATAGAGAACAAGGTGCCACGTCCGGTTCCTAATTAATGCATCAAACTCCCGATTCATCGCCTCCTTCCAGTGTTTATCCTTGGTTGCTTCTGTATATGTTACTGGTTCAGGAGTAACCATCTGGCCAAACGGTACTGTGCTATCGGTACGTAACTTGGGATGTTGATTATTGTCTTGTAACCTGGTTCGCATGCCATGAGTACGACTAGCATCAACAGGCGCAGATATAACAGAGGATGGTGAGCCAGGGGCGGAACCAACCCCGATTCCACTGCTGTTGCTATTGTCGACAAGAGCTGAATCGGCTACAGTGCAGTCAGTGTTATCGCCTGAACCACCAGAAACAACCATGTGATCTCCTCTAGATTTCGCAGCATCATCAACCTGGACAATCAGAACATAAGCATAAACAGTTGGAACATGATTAGTTTGCTCAACATACACAGGATTATCCTCATTAACATAACCGAAGTCGGATGGAGATGACTGGCGAGGAAGAAGAATGGTTGTTTCAATCAATGAGGATGAGGTGGATCCGGGAGCGTTATATGTGAAGGGAAATTGATATTCATCAAAATTTACATCCCGGGAGATATAGATGTGGCCAGATTGTTTATGATAGCACTTATGGCCTTTGTGCATGCTACTATATCCAAGAAAAATACATTGTACAGAATGAAATTGAAGCTTTTTGGAGTTATAAGGACGTAGGTTTGGCCAGCGGGCACATCCGAATGTGCGAAGGAACGAATAATCAGGAACTTTACTGAACAGCTTTTGGAGGGGCGTGACCAAACCAATGGTAGGCGTTGCAACTCAATTTATGAGAAAACATGCGGTGGTGAACACACGATCCCAAAAGGAGAGAGGAAGACCGGATTGAGCTAGTAAAGCCAAGCCAATTTTAACTATATGTCTGTGTTTACGTTCGATCGTGCCATTCTATTGATGGGTGTGAGGGCTGGACACTAGATGAGATTGAGATATACCAAGCGATTGCATAAAAGAGTGGAGTTTTTTTTATTTTCTCCACCCCAATCAGATTGGAGACAGACGAGTTTGGTGCCTAGTAAGCGTTCCACATGGTCTTTGAATTGAGGAAAGGTTTTATAGGCATTCGCTTTAGTTTGTATGGGATAGATCCAAGTAAATCGACTATAATGATCAAGAAAACTAACATAGTATTTATAACCACAAAAAGATGTGATTGCAGGTCCCCATACATGAAAGAACACGAGTTCAAGAGGATGCAAAGAAACACCATTTATCTGAAAAAGGTAATTTATGACTCTTAGCACGCTGACAGGGGTCAAACACATGAGTGACACTTTTATTGCTGCGACATGGTAATCTATTTCTAGAGATAATTTGTTCAACTATCTTGGACTCCGGATGACCTAGACGTGCAATTCATAATGCTACATCTGGAAGAGTACTGACAGAGTGTGCTTCTTTGCGTTGAAAAGAATCAATGGATCCCAAAGGATAGAGTACACCCTTACTGGAACCACGGAGCAGAGTTTTCTTCGTGGTGCGGTCCTTAATGAGAAACTAATCAGAGGAGAACTCAAACAAAATATTATTATCATGTGATAACTTATGGACTGAAAGGAGGTTTCTTTGTGTGTGGGGAACATGTAACACATTATTCAATAGCAGGGGTTTTGACAAGGTTCTGATTTGAGAATAACCGATGTGCATGATGGGCATACCTGAGCTGTTCGCAGCATGAACCTGTTGCTTCCCATAATACTTCTCACGAACGCTTAGCTTGTCTAGGTCGCCTGTTATATGGTCAGTGGCGCCTGAGTCACTGTACCATGTTGTATCTGTGGAGTACCCTGAACTAGCGAGCGCAACAACTCGTGGGTCTTCTTCCTGGTAAGCATGGTTGAAACGATTGTAACACCGTAGGGCGATATGCCCTACCTTACCACAGACCTGACATGTTGGGCAATTTCTATCGTTGTTGTTGTTGGAGCCTCGGCTGCTGCCTTGTCCACCGCGTCCACGGCCACGTCCACGAAATTCACTACCACGCCCTTTACCTCTAGAAGCATTGTTGGAAGATGGACCAGTGTGATCGATGGAGACTTGATTTTGTTGAAGACGAATATCATAGCTCAGCATGTGAGCACAGAGATCATTCAGCGTGATCTTGTCAAATCTGGTGGTGACCGATGTCACCAGGGCGCCGTGTTCAGCATCAAGACCGGCCATCATATAGATGCCAATCTCTTCTTCTTCGAGAGGGTGTTCAGCTGCTACCAAGGAGCCTGCATAACCTTTCACCTTGTTGAAAGACTCTGCCATTGACAGAGATCCTTTTGCGTCGTTGCGAGCTAGCGACGAATTTGTATCATCCACGCTCTAGACTGGGAGGAGTACATATGCTCCAGAGCATCCCAGACCTCGGCTGCTGTTGCCATAAACACGACTCACGCCAATACACTTGGCTCGAGTGTGGAGAGAATGGTGCCCGGCACCATTCGATCGTGTTGAACCCATTGGAGATATTCTAGATTCGGAGCATCCACCTCTTCACCCTTGTTGTTGGTGCTCTTGATTGTCGCTGGCGGAGCTTTGATTGATCCGTCTGACCAGCTGCTGCCCCCGAAGGTAGGGCAACAAATTGTGCCTTCCAAAGAACAAAATTGTTCTGCGTAAGCTTGATGGTCACAAGGTGGTTGAACCTAGGACCAGCTATGCTGCCACTCGACACAGCAGATGAACTCGCCATGATCAAAGGAAGATGATGGCTTTAGTATATCAGTTTCTAGGTTGTAGCCCTAGGCTTTGATACCATGAAACAATATGTGTTTGGATAATGCGTTGTACCTCAATTAGGTCGGGCTCATATTACATATATACTCATTACCGGATAAGTACAGATTACAGAGTTTGTTACAACTTCATTAGTCATATGAGATAATGATCAACCTAACAATATCATTATCTCTAGCATGCCGCTTCCAAACCATCGTCGTATCGTATTTTAGGAAAATCGTATGAGTTTTGAACCGGCACAAAACAAAAATTATTAATATCATTTGTCATATGTACCAAAACCGATCCAGATGGTACATTATCATTCTGTGCTGGTTTATATCTAGAACTGGTTAAAATATATTTTGAAATATTTCTTAATTAGCTTAGTATATTATTGCTATCTAACTGTACAACCATAGTCTACTAGCTATCTATCTATAAATGGTGTCACCATCATCGTTTTTGCCGGCTTACCATCACTCGCCGGCTTGGAGTTGGAGACTCAGAGTAGTTAGCTGCCAATGTCGTCATTGTGGCCTACCACTCCACGCTGTCCTCTAGGTCTGTCTTAGAGGGAGGTGCCCCCGTTGTTAGACCCTTGGGCACATGTGACAACCATCACCTCCTCTGACTTCTCGGAGGAGACGGTGGGGGTGAGCTCTTTGTTGTCATCCTTTGGTATCTCCCCTCTTCCTCATAGATAGGGACACATACTAAAGAATTTGAAGAATGGATTCGATGGCGACATGGCCCATTGTCGCTTGGGCAATAACACCTTCTCACAGGGTGTTCGATCATTGGCAGTCCATGATGAGACTGAATTACAGTGACAAGACAAGTGGAGAGGACCGTGACAGCAAGGCTGGTGGAGTGGGCAATAACAACAAGGGGGAGGAAGGGAAATGTTGGGCCATAGCAAAAAGTGGAAAGAGACGGAGATCTAAGAGTTAGTGCCAGAGAGATCAATCAATTGAGATGGGGCAACCAATCAATTAGATTATATAGATGTGTACCGAAAAAATACCCACAAAACATCTTAAGACGAAACATTATGTGTGCCATTTGTAATTCTCAACAGTCACTTATGAATACAAAGTGGAGTGCCTCTTCAATTGACACACGAGAAAATCTTTATATGTGACACTTCTAATTTAGTTCCAATTGCCACATACATCCATAATTCAATATTATATGTTCTTGATCGTTATAACCGACTACATATAATCTGTGTGCTAGTTGGTAATTAGCATTGGTTCATCTAAGTTTTTGTCACATGTCACTGAAGATGCAAGAAACTTTTTTTTTGGTGCCAGTTCTAGGATCACATATTTATAAGTACAATGTGCCATATCTTTTTATCAAAGAGGTAAGAGAAAATATTAAATGTATATTGAGAGATGACCATCCCAAGGACCACGCCTTTTCTCTGTTGCCTCTAATATTAACAACCACAATATGTGGTGAAGCAACAAATGGATCTTTCCTCTTGCGACAAAGAAAACATATATGTGACGAAGAAACAAAAGACATCCACACCCGATCCGTACGGAATTAAGAAATGGTGATATTCTCCCAATGCTAATTTTCAACATTTTTTAGCCGTGAGAATCGAATGCAGATTATTATCACCTAAATAAGAGACGTTTCTTTTTGTCTTACCTTTTTAACTGACCATCCACCTTACCTTTTTTTAATCGTAGTTAACATTTATAGTAGAGGACTTAGATGAAGTGTCCCACTGCCACTGGCACTGCCCAAACAGTCACGGTTGCGGCGTTGCCGCGCGCATTGCCCTGCCCCCTACAACGTAGAACCCAGATGGCCAGGCGATTCGTCTGAGCACGACGGTGTTTGCGTTGCACGTGGCTGCGCAGATGCGAATCTCTCATCGCCTCGTCGTTTGAACCCGGTCCCTGACTACGGGGCTCCACAAACAGATGGCCTCGGGATCCCCACCCGATAAAAAGGCTTGCAAGCCGACGAACTGCAGCATGTCATGTGGGCCACCTTTCCCTGGGTGGGTGCATGTGCATGTGCTAGACGTCTGCCTCGTAGAAAAAACGCCGTGTGCACCAACGTCAGAGCGACCATGCTCGCTCCTGCCTCTCACAGGCAGTGGGCCCATACACAGTGTCAGGTGCACGCACCAAATCGGGCGCCCGGGTTGTGGCTTGGAAACCAACGTAAACCCCCCTTATAGACTATAGAGCAACCCAACAATTAACCGTGGACATGATCGCTTGAGCAAACTGCAAGGTTTTTAGGATGATCGAGGGATTAAGGGTGCGTTTGGTTGAGAGGACTCGGATGGTACCCTTCGGCATCAGCTCGTTTTTGTTTGGGTGAAAAAAAATGGGACTGGTTTGTTCATCACCCTCTTATCTCTCCGTAGCTTCCTAGGCGAGCGGCTCCATCCATCATGAAAAGATAAGTCAGGATCGTCCCGGTCTCTTCTTCCGCCTCTCCCCACGCTCCCGCCGCTCCTCCACTCCCGTCAAGCCGCTACCGCCTACTCTCCCCATGCGTCGCAAGCCCGCCACCAAGAACTAGCGCCGCCTCCTTCTTCCCTGAAGCTGGTCAGCCCGCCTCCAGCCATGATCTAGCACCACTATTCCCATGTGCTTCCATGTCCTCCTCCTCCCACGTTGTCGGTCAGCCCATGCGCGGAGCCGCCTACCAAGATCTAACGCCACCACCTCCTGCCCTTCTCCTCGTGCCGGTGTTACCAAAACCCTCGATGGCTCCCCCCTCTTCTTTCCCTTCTCACTTGAACCCCCAACGACCGTCGCCTCCTTCCCTTCTCACTGGATCGCTTGTTCTTCCCCTCTACTAGTTCTAAGATCTAGTGAAGCGAACACTATGGTAAGTGAAAACTTTCTTGATTTCACCTCCTTGTTCTTTTTTTCCCTCAATTTCTCATTGCTAATGTTCATGTGGTTTAGGCTGCAAAAGGAGAGCCAGAAGATTATGTTCATTGCATGGACCCAATCCTCCGAACCCTTGAGTACCTTTGATTTGAGAAGAATTTAGGTAAATTGATATTTCAGCCTCTTAGATTTATGTTATGGTCACTACAATATGTTGTGCAGTGCATTGAAACTTGATGAGTGGAGCTAACGATAATTCTTTTCTAATAATATGATTGCTAGCTTCATAATTAGTTTACAGAAAAAGCATAGCCATAACACATTAGAGCATAATGTAGATTTTGTTCTTGATCTTTGTTTTCAATTTCTGATAGATTTTCCTCCTTTGGTTTGGTTTGCAAGAGGATACCCGAAGAAGGTGAACAACTCGTGCAAGCAAAATCACCCCTCCATTTTGTTCTATTTTTGAAGGTATAATGAATTGAAATGAATTTTGATGGTTGTAGACTTGTATTCATAGATTTGGATGAGCATCAGTGTATAAAAAAAACTACATATTTGCCTACTGAATTCCTAAAATGAGCAACACTTCACTGCCACTTAGCCATCTGCATCACTGCCATTTATAAGTGCTGCACATATAGGGAATTTTCAGTAATGCACTTGTACAAGTGCTTTGATTTCTGCTTCTACAATATTCTGAGTTCTGCTCCAGGCATGAACGAAACTAGTTAAAAGGAAGCACTATTGTATTATTTGGATTGGCTGTTCTGTTCTGTGATGAGTGTAAATATTTCTTGCACCTAGCTTGCTCTTGTTAATTTTCCTCTAGTTTATGGTTCGTGCATCTTTATCTTGAATATATCAAACAACGTCTACACTAATCATGTTGAAGTATGGGTGGAAAAGCCTTGTTTTGACATGCTCCATGTTTGAAACATATGTCCCGAGACAAATTAGAATTTTGACTTGATTTGTAGTTAAACTTGGGTGATGATTTAACCTTAACTTTATTTTGAAAAACACTGAAAATATTAAAATTTTTATGTACCTTATAAGCTTTGGATGTTCTGAAACTGCAGCATGTGCTAATATTTAACAAGAGATTAAATTAATGAGTAGCAAAGAGTTGGTTTTTTTAAATTTTAAGCCTAGAGGCGTGTTGGGTTTCTTAAACAATGTTCTAGGCTTAAATCTCGTTGTTGCTCTCTCCCAACACGTGTCCTGGACCTGGCCATCCAACCCATTTGCCAAACACTAACTAGGATAGGATGGGGCTGGAAGAACCAAACAACAGCTCAAGCATTGGTTCATCCATCATAGCTTTAATCCATCCCAAAAGTCATTCTGATGATCTAGGTTGGCTTAACCAAACACACCCTACAGGTTTTAGGATGATTGAGGCTATATGGCAAACTACGCAGTCTAAGAACATCCTCAATAGTCCCCCTATCTCACCTCATAAAACACTTTTCATGACCAATGGTTTCCCTATCCCACGCTCTAAAATACTATTCATGTGTGTGTGAATAGTGTTTTAGAGGGTGGGTAAGGGGGTGTTGGGGATGCCTAGGATCACGGATTCATGGACCATTATGAATTGACGAATAGTTTGTGTTGGTTTGAAGAAGACGCTAGTTCTTTGCCACCTCATCTAATCTAGTACTCCCTTCGGTTCCATAATACTTGTCGTTTTAAGTTTGTCCTAAGCCAAAGTTTTTAAACTTTATCTATAAAAATCTTTAAAACTATTTGGATTGTGTACATAAAACTATATACATAAATTTGTCTTGAAAAATATTTTCACAATATCATATTTTTCTTGGATTTTGTAAATAAAATTTTATTAGTAATTGATGGTAAAAGTTGCATTTCGAAGACTGTGTCAATGTCTAAAACGACAAGTAATATGGAACTGGAGGGAGTATCTAAAATAAGGATTTTGTTATCCCATGACCCCAATCTTATTTTTGGGATTAATACATTTATGGAAGGGTGGTTCCTTAAAGCAAACAAACCTATCACCTATGTATTGTTAACTTGAATAAATGTAATGCCATATTTTGTGTCATAGAGACATGCATGAGGGGAAAATTTGTTTTCCCTTTCGTGTCTTTCTCAAATTAGGGATATGCATTTCTTTTTGTTTGGTAATTTACAGTCAGCTTAGACGTTTGTCGAGAGTAAACATACATTTGTATTTGAACATATAACTATCAATTGAGAGTAAGGTATTAGACTATGTAGAATTCGTTCATTGCATCACTAAACAATTTGGCTTCAATAAAAATATTTACTTGTAACATATAGTTGAAATACAATGAACAAACAATCAACGTATCCAAATTAAATAAAATGTAATTCTGTCATGCCATAATCAACTCATATCGCTTCTGACATTTCCTCAAATCCTTGCATCCTGTGCCTTCTCTATCTTTTACAATACTAAAACATTGCCGAAATAGATATGGCCACAAAGTTTGCTCCCTACACAATTTCAAGATCAAACTTAATCACATTTGCAAGTAAAAAAGGCAAATAATTACCTAAACAATCTTTAATCCTACATATCTCAAGCGAGGTTAAATTTGATGTTGAAATATTTTGCAGGTAAAACACAACTTCCTTTAAATCTTATAATTTGTTTTGAGTATGTTATGAACTTTTACATTTAACTCTTCATAACATCTAGACCTAACATGATACTACGTTCCATTAACTACACAATGTAGGGCCTTGTACATTTTAGCTTAACGTAGCATTTCAACAAAATTTGAGAGTATTTAAAAAGTGGTTTAAATATTATAAAAAATAATTTAAAAATATTTTTAGGATCTTTATGATAACTACTAAAAACCTGAGAAAAATCATTACAAATTATTACACCAAATAGACTATATAACAAAAGATAAATTTTACAGAAACGGTACGCTACGCTACACTAAGTTGAAATGTACAAGACTACGTAACTATGTTCTTCCTTGCCTCCTCATCTCTATTTTAGGCGTAACGGGACTGAACAAATCTTGGTTGACGCGGGACGATAGAGATTATGGAACAATGCTTGCCTAGCCCGAGCTGCCATATATAGGCCTCTAATCCAAATTTCCCATCAAAACAAGTGTAATTTCATTAAGAAAACGAGTGTATTCCATACGGTTCATAGATCCGGCCCATACAATCCTAACGGCGCCGGGTGGTGATGGCTCGTGGAGTCGTGGTAGGTCTGGTGACTGGTGAGGAGTATGGATGGGGAGTGCGTCGCCTACTTCACACCGGCTCAACCCCTACCCGCTACCGCTAGGCCGCTAGCCCGCTACTATAAATAAAGCCTTTCATTGCCGCCTGCACTGCTTCAGCTCCGTCTCCGAGATCCCCCAGGAGCTTCCTTCCAGGAGAATTCCGCCCTCCTGCCTCCGCCACCGCCTCCGGCTCGCCTCGGAAGGTTAGCAGCTTCCAGCCATGCACGCTCGCACGCAAGCGCTGCGCTGCTCTAGCCTTCTCCTTCTGTCAGTGCTCTTTGCGGCATTAGGTCGAACAGCTGGTGGCTCGGGTCGCGGGGGACGCTCCTGGCACGGCGGATCTGCGAGCCCCTCCGCGTCAGTGGTGAGGTGGTTGACGCGGCTGGCGGGATCGCGCGGCGGTTCCCGGGGATCTCGCGGCCTGTCTGAGGTCCAGTGAGTGGTAGGGGGTTTTTTTGGGGGGGTTTTGGACTCATGCTTGCTGCGTTTGATCTGAATTCGATCGGGAAATGGTCCCCTTTGGCGCGAGTTTCGTTTGATTCCGATGGATCGCGTGGTTGGAGTTGCCTGAGAAGTCGCGAGAAGGTTTGTGTGGTTCGGGCTCTGGCGTCCGCTTTTTTGCATAGATCTGAGGAAGATCTGGTGGTTTGTTATCCTGTCCGGATTTGATTGGTTTTGTGGAAGCAATGGGGAAAGGTTTTATATTTGAGGTTTTTGACAGGTTCACCTGAGAATGAGATTCCATTTGAATGATCCTATTTTCGCTATATTTTATCCGTGAGTGATGCCTGGGAGAGAACTCTGATCTTGGTGGAAAGTTAGTATTTTTAAAAACTGTGGATTTCACTATTGACGGTAAAAATAGGAGAACGAACCACCTTAATCATGTTCGGTACAATCCGCTTGAATTAGGAATTGATTTAAGCATCCCAAATAGTTGGGCAATGACGCGAATAAAATGTTCTGGTCCATCATATTGGAGATCCGATTTCTGCTTTGGTTTCAGCTTCTCTATAAGGTGTAATTTCGAGGATCGAGCTATTTGATTCTATTGGTTCTGAATGTCCTATTTTAGTACGATTCATGAGTGACAGAACTTGTACAGAGTGTTTTGAAATTGATCTCATGCCTGGAGTAAGGACATGGTCGTTTATAGGTGGTTTTTGAAATGAACTGGAACTCTTTTACGGGTGATTAAGGTTTTAGTCAACTCTGTCGTATTGTTTTGTTTATGGATTTGTGATGAAGATAGACAGTAATTGTTCTGCATTTACATTTTTTTCCTTCTTCCAAAGTATCTCCTGTTTGTTTGTCATCATGCAGTAATTGTTGGTGATCTCAGTTGAGTGCTTAAGAAATAAATCCTGTAAGTTGATTTTAACCGCAAACATTGCTTACAAATGATAAGAAAAACAATGTCAGAACTTTGGATTTACAAAGAATATTAAAAATGTACCTAATGATTTTGATTGTTTTTATTGAAGCCATACCATTAATTTTGGTCCTTAAAATTGTTGGGCTAACATACGCATTCTTGTGTTGTGGCACTTGACTGTATGGAGGTTTCTGATTTCTGATTCTAAATCTGAACTATTTCTATGATATCTTAGGCTAATACCAGTTTTTGCAGGCGAAGTAAATCATGGCGACAGGTCAACTTTTTTCAAAAACCACCCAAGCGTTATTTTACAATTATAAGCAACTCCCGATCCAACGGATGCTTGATTTTGACTTCCTCTGTGGTATTTATTTTACCTTCAATTCTAGTCAAAAATGATTGCACCTTGTTCCCGTTTGCTTGTTGCTTACAGACTTTGCACTACTTGGTAGGTAGGGAAACACCTTCTGTTGCTGGAATAATCAATCCTGGTTCTGATGGGTTTCAGAAACTTTTCTTTGGACAAGAAGAAATTGCTATTCCAGTTCATCCTACGTTAGTTCTCTTCTCC
This sequence comes from Raddia distichophylla, assembly GCA_005191435.1. Classification (NCBI taxonomy): domain Eukaryota; kingdom Viridiplantae; phylum Streptophyta; class Magnoliopsida; order Poales; family Poaceae; genus Raddia; species Raddia distichophylla. The sequence continues at coordinate 3,695,824 of SPJY01003379.1, forward strand.
TCATATAATTTATTTCATTGAGAAGAAAGCGGTTATTTTTTTTGGTCGAATGATGAGTATAATAATAGATTGCCTTTTGCTTAAAAATAATAATAGATAGATTGCTTACACAACCTTCATGTATGAACCATGTATTTACTCATGCATTATCTGTAGGATTGAAGCTGCCTGCAATGCGCACCCAACTGCTGATGTATTTATTAACTTTGCCTCCTTCCGCAGGTAGGTCAGCATTTTGAAAATTCTTTTGGGATATATTGCATGATCTTATAGGGATCATAATTTCATTATATTTGCTAAATTTGCAGTGCAGCTGCTTCTTCAATGTCAGCTTTGAAGCAGCCAACAATCAGAGTTGTAGCCATTATAGCAGAGGGTGTTCCTGAATCAGATGCAAAACAGCTAATCAGTTATGCACGTGCAAATAACAAGGTAAGAAATATGATATGACTGGATTAATTGCTTGTAAAAACCGAGTATTTTTCAGCAGGACCTCATCATAAATCCCCTAACACATTACGATTTCATAATATTTTAGCATAGCCATGTAAACAATTTCATAAACACAATGCTTGAACAGTACTACAATTATTTTTCTTATTTCAGATATTGTTGTTGGCATGTTAAATGTCATTTCAGAGCCTGTCTTATACAGAATCGTATTAGAGCATTCTGTTTCAGTCAATGCAGGCTGACAATGGTCTGCATTTTTTTTGTTTATTTTCCAACTACATTTGTGTTGTTTGTAGGTCATTATTGGACCTGCAACAGTTGGCGGAATTCAAGCTGGTGCTTTCAAGATTGGTGATACAGCTGGAACCATTGACAACATAATTCAATGCAAGCTTTACAGGCCTGGGTCTGTTGGTTTTGTGTCTAAATCGGTATGCTTTTATTTCAGCGTTTCAAGGTTAATTCACTATCTGCAGTTCTTTGCAATGTTCTTGTCCAGAAGTATCAGGATTGAACCTAAATTGCCAAGAAATTCACATCCATATTCCAAACATTACCTTAAAAGTAAACACGTCTGTAGAGCTGCTCAGTTTTCTTTTCTTCAATTTTAATAACTTGTAAGACAAATTCAACCGCACAACTTGACCATTGATGCACAATATGCTTGAACGTCACCCCAGTGACACTGAGCTTTTATTATATTAACAGGGTGGCATGTCAAATGAGATGTACAACACCATTGCCAGAGTGACAGATGGTATTTATGAAGGCAAGTTGTTTGTCAATAAATGTAAAAAATTCTTTGCGGTGACAATGGCACATGAATAATGCACCTATACTAACTTTAATTTCTAACGTATTTAGGAATTGCAATTGGAGGGGATGTTTTTCCCGGTTCAACTCTGTCAGACCACATTCTGCGTTTCAATATCATTCCTCAGGTTTGACGCTTAACAAGTTAATTTCTTTATATGTAAATTCATAGACCTCATGAGCGTTCATCATATTTATCACACCACTATCCTGCAAAAGATTAAATTATATCTTGCGTGCCAATAAGGACACCCACAAGATGCAGTTGGAACTTGTTTTTTGGTCATGGTCCTTGTACTTTTTAACTTTCAGAGGTAGTTCTTTTACCATTATCTCATTCTATCTAAATGCATCTGCACACGTTCAGTTATATAAAATTTTAGAACATAGGTTGTTTAGCATACAAGTACGCTTTCATGATGACATCCACTATTCATAACCCAACTGGAGAACATCTCATATTATTGCATATTTATTGGATTTAGGTCAAAATGATGGTTGTTCTTGGGGAGCTTGGTGGAAGAGATGAGTATTCACTTGTTGAAGCCTTGAAACAAGGAAAGGTTCAGAAACCTGTTGTTGCATGGGTTAGTGGGACATGTGCACGTCTATTCAAATCTGAAGTACAGTTTGGCCATGCTGTAAGTTTTGAACAACCATGGTGTTCTTTTTCCTTGAAATTTTGTGAAATGAACAGCATAGTATACTAGATCTGATTTATTTATTGGCATAACAGGGTGCAAAGAGTGGAGGTGAGTTAGAATCAGCACAAGCTAAGAATCAGGCACTAAAAGATGCTGGGGCAATTGTCCCTACTTCATATGAAGCTCTCGAAAGTGCAATCAAGGAGACATTTGAAAAACTGGTACAATTGTAACACATTATTACTGATGTCTTCCAATTGTAACATTTTAAGAATTTGTTTCCTAGGAATCGAGCTTCTGATGTTATATATTTGGCAGGCTGAGGAGGGAAATATTTCTCCTGTGCCTGAGATTACACCTCCTCCCATCCCCGAGGATCTCAAAACTGCTATCAAGAGTGGGAAGGTCCGAGCTCCCACACACATCATCTCCACTATCTCTGACGACAGAGGTTAGCTTGATGGCAACTAATTATTCTATATGGATAGCAACTAATTATTCTAAACACAATTTATTTGACCTCTTTATCTATCTTGCTATCCCTCCTAGGGAGTAATATAGGTGCATGTTTGTGATGCAGGTGAGGAACCTTGCTATGCTGGTGTGCCCATGTCCACAATTATTGAACAGGGTTATGGAGTTGGTGATGTTATTTCTCTTTTGTGGTTCAAACGCAGCCTTCCTCGTTACTGTACTCAATTTATTGAGGTAAGTTATGTGACATAAGACATAGGTAATCTATCATTGGTAAGATTCAAGCTCTAGCAGGAATTTACGTGCTTTTCTATATTGTGTTCTTTTGGTTCCTAAAGGGTTTCATGTGTCTTGCCAGATTTGTATCATGCTTTGTGCTGATCATGGTCCTTGTGTATCCGGTGCTCACAATTCTATAGTTACCGCTAGGGCTGGAAAGGATCTTGTTTCCAGCTTGGTATCTGGTGAGCTTGTTTTGATATGTTCACATAAAACTATTACAATTAGTTGCATGACTGCATAGATAACCCAAACTTATGGTCCAAATATACAGGATTATTGACAATTGGCCCCCGTTTTGGTGGTGCAATTGATGATGCTGCTCGGTACTTCAAAGATGCATATGATAGGGTGAGCCAGCATATTTCCTTTCTTGCTTTTACCAGTTCCATGTTCCATATTATTTGCTCTAATAGATCTGCATCAATTGCTCGTAGAGTCTAACACCATATGAGTTTGTTGAGGGCATGAAAAAGAAGGGAATCCGTGTCCCTGGGATTGGTCACAGGTATATGACATATATCCTTGACACCATGCCATCATAATAAGCTGGCGCTTGAAAAGGGATTCATGAAATAAGATATCATTATTTTGGGACTAATTGCGTGTGTAGTCTGTCATTTCTCAAATTTCACTTGCTGTCTTGATTAGGATTAAGAGCAGAGACAACAGGGACAAGAGGGTGCAGCTTCTACAGAAATATGCACACACACACTTTCCTTCTGTGAAGTACATGGAATATGCTGTCCAGGTTGAGACCTACACCCTGTCAAAGGCCAACAATTTGGTTATGAACGTCGATGGTGCAATTGGGTCACTTTTCTTGGATCTTCTTTCTGGGAGTGGAATGTTCAGTAAGCAAGAGGTTGATGAGATTGTTGAGATTGGATATCTTAATGGACTATTTGTGCTTGCACGTTCAATTGGTTTGATTGGGTGAGTCTTGATTTGTTTTTCGTTAGTGCTGCTGCCACCAACATCTAGAGTTGGACAACATTTTTTTTATAACAGTCAGACAACTTATTGCTACATAGTTTATTAACCTGCGTTATATATTTTGTTTTCACTAAAATATGCTACTTTGATTCGCAGGCACACATTTGACCAGAAAAGGCTCAAACAACCACTCTACCGCCACCCATGGGAGGATGTCCTCTACACCAAGTGAGACTCAATTCTTTGAGCACAGCATTATATTTACCTAGGTATTCCAGCTGCTCGTACACTTGATGAAGTCGCTACATAAAAATCAAAGTTGTGAATGGTGATGAAACTAGTGGGGAGAGAACACCACCAAGTAGCATGGCTGTGTTTTATGTAGGCTGCAAATTGCAGACTCTGTTCCTGATTTTTGTCCAAATACGAACCTATTAGGGCAACTGATATTGGAAAAGGTACTTTGATAATTTGTTTCACGTTACCATTAGACACCAGTTCTCAAAATGAAGCGGCGATCAGATTTAGTTCAACATTTATGTTTCGCCGGGAGTGCTGTAATGTTTTGTGATTTTAGCTTCGTAATTTGTTTTGTTCCCTGTAGTGTCATCTTTGGAAATAATTTGCACTATTTGCTTAGAGTTGTGGATGAGTGCTATCGCAACAAGAGTGAAAGTTGCGAACTTTTTGGGTCAATATTTTGTTCCGCTTCTGTGCTCCCGAGTCCCGGCTGGTTACTGTACTGTTTGACAGGTCCCTAGGAGAAGTTACTATTTCTGAACTCTTCTTTTTAACCCTAGCGTCTACCTTCTCCGATCTTCATCATTCATGGCTTTCATACTGGTGGGCCTTCACGCCGACGTGCCGCGCCGCTCGCGTCGGCGCCCTGCGCTGTAGCCACCCCTCGCGTCGAAGACAAACATCGTGGTCAGCCCAAGCAAGCTTCGGTGGCCCGTGCCATCTCGCGTCGATGGCCCACGTAGGGCCTAGCCCGAGCTCCGGTGAGCTGCGCAATTGCCACCCCTCGCGTCGACGGCCTGCCGCGCCGTGGTCATTCCGAGCTTCGATGACTAGTGTCGTGGTCGACCCTCACGACGGCGACCCGTGCCATGGCAGCTCCTCGCATCGGCCGCGCCCTGCCGGCCACCACCAACCACAGACCGACCATCTTTGCTGTCGTCACCCAACTAGGTCATGCCTGGCCGTCGTCTTCACCGATGCCAGTCGCCGCCCTATAGGTTTTCTCCTTCACAATTTAGATCTGACGCCGTCGTGCCTTGTGTGCTTGGCGTTCGGTCTAACCGTCATGTCCACGTCTGGCGCTCAACCTTGTTGTCGCCTTCTCGCTCACCCCCACACCTGGCCTCGTCGCCGGCCCTCGAATCCCCGATGGTGGGCTAGTGGCTGAAGGGGATCATGAGAGCAGTGACACGGTGGCAATGGGTTGAATTTTTACCACTCTCAGCATTGGCTCTTACTATTTTGCCACTCTGTATCTATGACATATGGGTTCATCTGAGACAGAGTGACAAAATGGTAAGAGATCATCCAATAGAGTGGCAAAAAAGTAATTTTCTGGACAATCAATTGGGATGGGAGTTGAAGGGCCGCATGACACAGTTGGCCCCGGGAGGAAAGGCCGATTTTGCCATATCCTGTTGGACTTAGCCGCTATAGTGTTTTTTCATAGACGAAGTCTAGCGTCAACGGTAACCAAACAAAGAGAACCTGCACTAGCCGGGCCAGACTGAACTTGATGCAAGCAACTAAACAGCCCCTCAAAGTACACAGATGGTCCGTTAATTAAACACCACCAAAAGATCAATCCTTCGATTTTCTGTTCTGTCACAATTTGTTGGTTTGAAGGGCGTTGTGCATATGAAAGAGATGATTTTCGATGGACCCGCCTTTGTCTCTACGTCGCATCTCCAACACAAAGTGGCGGCCGTTGCACTCATCTCTAGCACCGCCCTTGGTCGCTCCCTCTACACCCCACCCGCCTCTGCTACTGCCGCACTGGGAAACCTCCCTTTGCGTCACCACCTGACGCTAACAACTATAGGAATTGATATTAGTCGCGACGGCTAAAACCATTGACATTAATTACATAGCCGCCGGGACAAGTCAGTCTCGATGGCTGGCCATCGAGAACAAGTCATCGAGTCAGCTCCGTCGAGAGAGGAACGTTTTCTTGACAGCCAGGTCGTCGAGACAACCTTTCTCGACGGCTAAGACTCAATCCATCAAGAGAAATGCCCCAGACACTGTTTCAGGTTGGATAGCATAGTCTCGACGGCCATTATGAAACCGAAAAGACTAAATGTAGAGGGCCCCACCATACATTTCCGTAACTGGCTTATCCATGGTCCAATACTCTAGACGGCTAGCATTAAGCAGTCGAGAGAGACTTTGTTTAGGGTTGCACTCTCTCGACGACTTCAACTGACCATCGAAAGTGCTTCTGTCCTGGGGTTGCTCTCTCTCGGCGGCCTTGTCCTAGGCGTCAAGAGCATGACAGTGCAGGGAAAAATTGTTTAAAAATTTGAAAAAGAAAATCCAGAAATTTTCAACAGCAGCTGCTCCTGCAAACCCAAAATTCACATGTTCCCCCAATATCGCACATATGTGAACACAATTGAACATTTGCACACATATATCATCAAAAGAAATGACATACACGTTGATAACAACAAAATAAAACAAAACAAAATATAACATCACAATTAATTTCTTGTCCACAAACGTATATACAAATGTAAGTTTTGCAACCAAGCGACAACCTAGTAACCTAGTGCTCATTGGACGAAGGCTCGCCTCACGGGGGAGGGTAGGCTGGGTAAACAACGGTGGGGTTCCATCGAAGAGGTTGTTGACGAAGTCGGCCTCCTGGCTGCCCGTTGCCTCGACTCTCTCATGCCCATGAGCTGTTGTTGGGGAGGCTGAACCCAAACCCTTCAAGCAAATTAACATAAGCTTATTAGTTAATGTTTTGCATCGAAATAATGTAGTACAACATGATTTGAGGTCGAATGATTTACCGCCTCAGTAGCGAATTGGAAATCACCATGTGGATGAGGTGGGCCCGCGTAGTCACTTGCTGGGGGAGGTGGGCTATCATAGAGAGCTTGTTTAGGAGGCAGTGCACCATAGGGACCATGTGCACCTATCTTGTGTGGCAGGCTCCCGTAGTAGCTCTGGTAGGGAGGCGGTGCCACGTATCCACTACGATAAGGTGTCGGACCCCCATAGAAGCCTTGACCACCTCTGGTACTGCTCGGTCCAGACTAAAAACGATTTGACATGTGACATGTGAATTAAATGCTAAGATGCATGTGGATGAATATTTGAAGTTTAAAAACATTACCCCATCTAGTCAAGAGAGGTTCTCCAAATAAGAGAACTTGGCCTTGAACTCCTCTCGCTGCCTAGCAATCTCCTCCTACTGCCTCTTCCATGCCTTCTTTGCCGTCCTCAGGCTCTCCCGCATCACCTACAACATCTTCCTGTTCTCTTCCCTCTCCTGCTCCCTCTCCCTCTTGGAGTCTGGAATTGAAGGTGCGTCAGTTATTGGCCTGTGTGCAGCCAGCCCGCACGACTAGCATGTAATTCTCGGACCTGTAACAAAGTGTTGTCCCTAATTATTAAATCTGAACTGAGCTGGCTTGTAAATATGATAGAACCTTACCTTAGATGAACCTGACCGATCACTAGCCTCCTGTGAGCCTTCCCACCCATTGTTTGGTAGATGAGCACAACGTTAGGCGGGTCCTCCTCCGAGTTCTTGTATTGTTCGTGTTTCTCGACGTAAGCCTCCTTTTAGCGTGCCTGCATCAAAGTGAAGAGGGGCCTCTGTCTCGACGGCTTCCTAGTGGCCTTCGAGATAGCCTTGGCCCAGAGGAGTTGTTAGGCACATCTCTCTCGATGACCACTAGGAAGCCGTCAAGACAGCATTGGTCTAGGGGAGCTGTTAGTCAATTTTTTCTCGACGGCCACTAGGAAGCCGTTGAGACAACAGTGGCCCAGGGGAGCCGGTATGGACCTTTCTCTCGATGACCACTGAGAAGCCGTCGACACAAAGGTTCATTTATCTCGATGGCTATTTTCAAGTGGATCATCGAGAGTAGTCAGACTCGAGGGCTTTCTTTGACCACCCTCGAGATATATGCTCTATCTCGACAGTTTTTGTGTAAGACATCGAGACAAGTACCTATCTCGAGGGTTTTACCCTCCGCAGCTCGTCGATGGTTAATACAATATATTTGAACTTTTAAAAATATAAAACATGTATGTTGCTGTTGGTATGTTTTTTCATAGTGTTTTATGCATTTAAAAACATCACCGGTGAAAAAAATTATAAATTTCTGAGTATCCAATGTGACAAACCCCACATAAGTGGGTGATTTTCGGATAATCTCTAGGTTATTTTAGCATATCGTATGATTTGGTTTATCAATTTACCCAATAATTCATACAAATTTCATAAGATCAAAAAAACTCAAATTTAAATTTAGATATTAAAAAACAAATGCAATTAATGAGTTTTCCCAGTTTTCATATAAATTATTATCTATTATACTCTAATTTATAAGTGAAAACTAAATATAATATGCATTCTCTCGACGACTGATGGTGGGCCGTCGAGAGTAGATGACGTCGTTGCTTTCTCTGGCAGATGATGGAGTACTCTCCACTGCTCAGTGCCTAGTCTTCGAGAGAAAGTGTCTTGGAATAGGTTTCTCGATGGCTGTCTCGTGGCCGTCAAGAGCATGAGTTTAATCTCGATGGTTTCTTTCTAGTGTTGAGATGAACTTAGACACTCGAAACTGTGGACTTTTTCTGTAGTGAACACCGGGCTCATAAAAACGCTGTTGGAGAGAGGAGATTGCGAAATAGATGAATTGCTTTGCCATTTGGTGGAGTATAAATAGTATAGGAAATGGGCCTCCCCAAGGGCCCAATATACTCTAACACTCTCCGACGGTCTGAACGGCGCTAAGCAGTTTAGACTGATACAAAGAAAACACACGCACTCCCCCTCGGTCAAAACAAAAGGACCATCACTCCCCCACAGTTAGAACGGTTGGCGCACTAGGACGTCGTGGGAACATGGAGAACACGCACTTGGTGAAGACCGTCGTGGGAAGGCCCTTAGTGAAGATGTTAGTGTACTAGGACGTCGTGGGAACATGGAGAACACGCACTTGGTCAATAGCAACGCGCTCATGAATAAAGTGCAGGTCGATTTCAACATGTTTAGTCCGCTGATGTTGCACTGGGTTGGTGGAGAGGTAGACCGCGCTGACGTTGTCGCAGTAGACGAGAGTTGCCTGGTGAAGAGGACTATGAAGCTCTGTAGCAGCTAACGGAGCCAGCAGGCCGCGACCATTGGCAATGGCACGATACTTAGCCTCGGTGCTGGAGCGGGAGACAATGTGCTGGCGCTTGGAGGACCATGAGACCAAGTTGTTGTAGAGGAAAACGCCATAACCGGATGTGGACTAGTGGGTGTCAGGACAACCCGCCCAGTCAACATCGGTGGATCGTAAGATCAACAGCCATGAAACGTCGAAGAAAAAGGCCAAGGGAGAGAGTGCCCTGAAGTAACGCAGGATGCGCTTCAGGGCAGGGAAGTGAGGCTCCCGTGGATCATGCATTAACAGACAGACCTGCTGAACCGCATACGTGATATCCCGATGGGTGAAGGTCAGATACTGTAGAGCACTAGTCAGACTGCGGTAAAGACTAGTGTCAGTCACTGGAGATCCATCTGTGGAGAGCTTGGATCTGGTGTCTACCGGGGTAGCACACAGTTTGCAGTCACTCATGCCAACACGATTTAAGATGTCGATGATGTACTGGTGCTGGGAGAGAAGAAGACCTCCAGGCTATCGGTGCTTTGAAATTCCAAGAATATGGTGCAGAGGACCAAGATTCTTGAGAGAGAACTCGTGCTCCAGAGCAGTGGAAGCAGAGTCAAGCTGGAGCCCGTAGAGAAGCAACTGGGAGCGAGCATGGCCGAAGTCTGGAAGGGACTTCTTGTTCTTAATAATTTGCTTTTGAACTGAAATTTTTTTGTTCAGCCCACAAAGCATGAGGACCTGAGTGCGGTTATTGATCGGCTGACCCGAGTCAATGTGGTGGAGAGATCAGCCATGGCTGATGTCGAAGGAGAGGATAACGCCGACGGTGGTAGGTGAGTGAATTAGAGTTTAGGCTCTGATACCATGTTGGAGAGAGGAGATTGTGGAATAGATGAATTGTATTGCCAGTAGGCGGAGTATAAATAGTACAAGAAATGATCCTCCCCCGAGAGCCCAATATACTCTAACAAACGCACCAGCTCCTGCTCGTAGGTTTCCCCTCTAACCCTAACTCTAGACACTAGGCCCCCCTATAAATTGTTGTGAACTCCATAATGTGTAAACAATTTCTTTGCTAAAAGTGGTATACCGTTAATGAGCATCTCCCTTATAATAGGTGCACCGAGCATCCTCAATCGTGTAAACAATTTGGGCTAACTTTGTTAGTCACATCAAATGTTTTACATCATAATTTCCGGTTTGTTTGTTTATTAACATATATTATAGTTACTAAATTGACAAGTAGTAAATCCCTAAATTAATTTTTCCTTATACATTATCTTATTTTACATTGCTTTGTTTTTACACACATGAATGGTGAGAGAGAGGAAGGAGGAGGCTTGTACAACATGGCCAGAATGGTGGTGTGCGGAGTGGTGTTTATCCGACAAGTGGAGCTCGGAAGGATAGCTGTGTCATGGGGGCGACCAGAGTATTGTTTACCCGATGGAACTTGCCCATGTGTTTCCAGTGTTGTGACTGCTGCACCACTGAGAACGACCGAACCATCGCCACAAGCGCACTACGCGTCCTCCGTGGTGCCGATTTACAAAAAGGGCTGGAGACCGCTCAAGCGTACATGTGAAGTATACACCCGTTGTATTTTGTACCATTTGTTGTAGGAGCGGGGGATGTTTAGAAATGCATGCGATGTGGTTAAGTAATATCTCTATCTCTATTTCTATATCTATATCTATCTCTATCTCTATCTCTACTCCTTTAAAAGTATCAGTTTTACACTTGCCTGGTCGAGACACTTCATCTTCACCATCGATTCCTTTAATCCGACAGCTGAATTTCGCAGTTGGATCCTTGCAGGGTTGAACCACGAACCCGTCTCCACAGGTACGATGCGCAACCCCAACGGCGCCCCCACTCGGCCACTTCATCTTCACCGTCGATTCCCTCGGCTCCCACTCCCACGCCGCCGCCATGCCCTCGCCGTCGAAACCGATGCCGCCATGCCCTCGCCGCCTCTGCTGCCACCTCAAGCACCTCCACATCTCCTTCGTCGCCGGATCCGCCACCGCATCCCTCGACGCCGGCACCGTCGCGCCCTCGCTGCCTCTACCGCCACCTCAAGTGCCCCTGCGGCATCTCCTTCGTCGCTGGATCCCTGGTGAGTTCCTTGCTGGCGAGCGTCGCCTCCTTCCCTCGGCTCCAACTTCCAGCGCCCGCCCGCCCGCCGCCTTCCCTCGCCACAAACTCCCAGTGCCTCCGTGCAGACTGGATCCGGCACCGCCTCTCTCCCCCTCTCTCGGTCTCTCCTCGCCGGCCGCCTCTCCAACGGCAGCACACCTTGCTCACCTATAAATGCGGCCTCTCCAACGACCACCTCCTCTTCTATCCCAACCCAATTCCGGCCTCGCCATCGATGCGCGCCGGCGACCGCGACTGCGGCATGAAGGTTCTAGAAGCTTCTCCAGCGTGCCCCGCGCCGGGAAGAGAAGCGGAAGGAATCAAATCGTGCCTCGCGTCGCGTCGGCTTCTTGGTAAGCTCTGGCTCTCCCCCTCCCCCCTCTCCCACTACATTTGGATCCAATTTGATTGGGCGTCGTCCCCCATTTCCTGGGGAAATTTCACGATGCTTTCGAGTTTTCTTGGGGAAAGTTTCGTAGAGTTTTCCTGTAGGAGGAGGAGGAGGAGGAGGAGGAGGATATTTTGGTTCTGGATATCGAGTGGTCTGTGGAATTTGCTTCGTTTTGGGGGCTCTAGCTTTTGCCTCCCTCCTTTGCTATTACCCAAATCAATGAAAGGTTTTCACTAATCCAGTAGTTATGGTTCGCGCCGGATGTAATGGGGCTGCGGATTGAGCAGTCCATGGTAAACTGCTTTGAATGAGTTTGGCTGTTTAGCATGAAGATATCCTGCTTACAACAAGTTATTCTTAATGTGTCTCACATCGCTCAATCTATTTACCTCCAGTAGAAAGGGAAGAGGTAATTAATAGGATTTGGTATGTTTGGCATGCAGGCATCATGCTAAATTGAATCCTGTTATGGCCGATGAATGTTAGTAAAAAGGGAAAAGGTAAGTAATAGGCGCTAAGAAGATCAAATGGTCACTTTAGGAATGCTGACTATGGTAGAAGGCGTCTTTAGCAGATAGAGACCATTCAGACCAACATATTAAGCAGTACATATTATATTGTGTGACCATCATATTGATCATTGTCAATGCTAGGTTTCCATTCTTTTCTCCAGGACCCAATCAATATAAAGTGTTTATTTTTGATATCAAACTCTTAAGTGATGCCTGCTTGTGGGCTTCCAGTAAAATTTTAAAGCCACCTTTTGTATTTAAGGCAGATAATGGTCAGGTTACTCTTTGAGTAAGTGGAATTTGGGATGAACTCAAAAGGAAAGAAGACATATAATAAGAGATAGCCCCAAGTTTCTTTTCTGTTGTTACTTTTAGGCTTTTGGTTATCCTTGTGATTTGGGTGTGGCTAAATAGAAGTAGTGTATAAGTATTTTCTTGCATTAGTTGATCAATTTACTTATGCTTAAAGCCCCCCGTTCCTAGCGCTGTTTTTTTTTTGTTAAAAGGCCCACTGTTATTTTCAGATTTAATCCTTATTATCTCTCAACACAAAACTTTTACTTTTATTTGCTCTTCAGAATGGACGCAATTGCTATAGTGTACAAGCTACAGGTGGTATCTCCTCCACAAGGCCTCATTATAGAAATGACAATTTCATTAATGTGACCTTCTGCATTTGTCCCTAATTTTTCATGAATTCATGACAGAGCTGAAACAAATTTTCGGCCAGTCCAACAAAAAAAGGGTGAATTCCTTACCATTCTTCAAATTTGGCCTAAAATGGGGATTTTTTTATGGGTTGCTTCGTTCAGTGTTAACACCTCCTGATATAATTTAGTAATGAAGCATATTTTGTTAAAGAATTTCCTGTCTCTCTTTACATGTATGTGTGGTCCATAATATTGCATTGATGTTTCTGACACACAAAACAAATCAAATAATCTTTTTTGTAAGCTAACAGTAGGATTGGTTTTTCCATATTTTTCTTCCCATGCCATTGCATTATGGTGATAATTAGTTTGTTCCTCCAAAAAAAAGTTATAGATCAGACTTGAGGTTGCCCATTACCTCTCTTTTTCCCTCATAACAAATGCTAAATGTGTCACGCTTCTTCTGGTGTCTCCTACTTGATGCTATATTGCTTTACATATTAGGCTCACTTACTTGTAATTATCTTATACTTTATAGCTGAAATTGAAGCTGATAGTCTTATACACGTCGAAAGTGATTTTTTTCCTTTGGCTTGCTTTCGTCCTTACTTGGGATCATCTGTTATTCATATCTATTGTGTATTTGTGCTAAGAACTTTATGCCTGCATTGTTGTACATGCTTTTTTTTTATTGTTATACATTGCATTGCTTTATTAATGCCGGTTTCATTCATGTATTTAAAATGATGGCCCTCAATAGGAAAAAGATAATGATCAAGGCTCCGATGCAATTTAATATCTCAAACTTCAATTTTAGTTGTGCTTTCAAGGTAAAAAGTTCACAACACACTCATATTTGCACACTGCAGCAATACTGTTTCATAAGTTGGTGGTTGGTATATTTTCATGTCAACAACACCAACAGCTGGTATTTGCATAGAGTTTCATGTCAGTGGGCTGCACTAGATATTTTAAAATGATCTGGAACAAGTGCTTCAAGGTAAGACAATGAAAGGGAATAGATTAGCTGATATACTTTAGATATCTTCATATATTTCCAATTTGGACGAGGTTCGCTGGAAAATACTTTTTTTTTTTAAAAAGTTTAGCATATGACTTGTCCACAATCTAAATTGTCATTTTTTAAATGGTGTTGTTTAAATCCATTCTCAGCTGTATTCTATAATATCCAACGATGAATCCACTTCCTGTTTAAGAGTGATTTGGACTTTTGGATAATCAATGCTACATAATTTGACTATTTAGAGTATGGATCAAAACTATAGCTACGAACCGATCATACCTCAACCATGGAGGCTTTGTTTACTTTTTATAATTTATGTAGGCCATAAAATCTAGATGTTCACCGGATAGCCATATCTCTATCTCTATCTCTACTATCTTAAAGCACCTTATGGTGGTGGTGGCCCCGGTGGTGGTAGTGTCATCTAAGAATCTGAGCCATTTGATCTCACTAGACGCACCAGATCAATTGCCCTCCCGTTGGTAACGAGATCCCCTTCTCCGGCCTCCCACTTCCCCCACTTCCTTAACCCAACTTGCCTCGCACGACGCCCCTTCCCCTCCAGTCCATCGATGACCACCCAACCCCAACCTTCCTCCCCATCACTCCGCCGCCCCCATCACCTCCTCTCCCATCGGCCTCCTCTTCCAACCCAACTCCAGGAATCGACGACCACCAGCTCTCCCGCCGGCGATCCCTTTCTTTGGGGTGTTTGGACTGTCGATTCTAGCGCTATGCTGCGTGGAACGTAGGTTATGGGATTTCGCGTCGTTTGGCTTAATTTGAGTTGGGATGGGGGCTGTCTTGTGCATTGTTGCGCATTTTTTTTTGCTATTGGGTTTCGATTCGATTTGGGACACAAACATAGCCGTGTGGCTCGTGTTTTGTGTTCCACTTTTTCTCTTGCGCTTCGATTTGATTTGAGACGCAAACATGGCCGTTTTGTGTTTCTGCTTCGGTTCTTGCCTATTCATCGAGATACAAACATGGTCGCCAGGATGCGTCGCCCGCTTCGGAAGATTTTCGATTATATCGCCCAAAATGTTGTTTGCCGTTGTTTCGCTTATTCTGGTCGATGGGATCTGTTGCTGTTCCTGTTCGACAGCATTTCGGTGGCTAGGGTTACAGTAGTTGCATTTGCTTGGGGGCGGTTTGCCTGATTTGAGGAAAAAATCGAGTTTTATTGTATTTGTTTTGTGTCTATGTTCATAGGACTACCTCCTTCCATCCTGCGTGTGTTTGGAGTTTGGGACATTCCAGAGCGAATATGAACCCGCTATTTTCACGGTCACAATCGGTGGGCTTTAGTTTTTGTTTGTTTACATCTTCTGCCATGGGATATTTGTGACAGGCAAATTTTGTCCTGGTAAGAATTTAACAGACGTATTATACAAAAGGTAACAATCGATTTTATAGTTGTATATTTGTAGGTTCATGGGAATTAGAAATCCATCAAAGAGAAACTAAGGGATGTGTATGACTGTTTGTGATAAACACTGCATTTCAGCTTTATTAGATTGTATGCCGTTGTGCATTACTACCATCAACCATTGTTAGAGATAGAGATAGAGATATGTGAACAACGAAAACTGCTCTCCTTGCTCCTTTGGTGGCTGGCGCCCCCTTTCCCTGCCCCGTCACGTCCGCTCCACGACCTAGACCGGCGAGGTGACCGCCGGCATATGCTTTCCCTGTGCCGCTACGCACCCATCACTCCCCCTCGATGAACCAGACCGGCGACGTGACCACCGACTAGGGATGGCAAAAATACCCATGGGTCCGGGTACCCACGGGTATCCGACCCGATGGGTCTGGGTCTGGGTTCAATTTTGGACCCATGGGCATGTGAATTCGGGTTCGGGTATGGGTTCGGGTCCGGGTCTTGGATTGGACCCATGGGTACCCAGACCTAGACCCGAACATGCTACTGACATGTGGGCCTTCCCGTAAGTGTCCCATTTGGAGCCAACCCAACCCCAGCCAGGCAACTAGCAGCCAACCCAAGTGACAAGTCCCAATCTCCATCCCTCATTTAGTCCCCGCATCCACCCCTCTCTAACCCTAGCCGCCATCCTCCCCCGCCGGCTGCCGCCGCCTCCAGCACTTCACCAAGCCGGCTCGTCGCCTCCAGCACTTCACCGCGCCGCCGCATCGCCTCCAGCCTTAACCGCGCCGCCGTCACCGTCGAGCCGCGTCCGTCGGTGCTGCCTCTGCCTCGTCTCGGTCGCCGCCGCGTCCTAGTGGAGCGCCGCCGCCGCTCTCTTCCCGATGGCGGCGTGGCCTCCCTCCTCGAAGGCGGCGCGACCTCGTCACTCTTGGCGGCGCAGCCTCCCTCCCCGACGGTCCGACGGCGACGCAGCCTCCTTCCCCATGGTGGCGCGCCCTCCTTCCCCGACGATGGCGCGACCTCCCTACCCGACGGGCGACGGCGACGGCTTCCCTCCCCTCTGTTCTAACACTGAGGCTAGACCTGATGTGTCGGGGATAAAATCACGGCCCATTGCCATGGCCCATTCCCTGACGGCCCAATTGAACAGTCTCCTAGGGCCTAGCTCCCTAGAGGGTTCTATCAGGCTCATAAGCATCCCGCCGAACAGCTTCCTGGTTGGCACAGTGTGTAACAGCCTAGGCTTTGTGTTTGAGTCCAACTCGAACAAGAGTTCTGCACGGCTACGTGAAGACCCGGATGTGGTTTTTCGGATTGGAGCAGACGTCGTGATCCCCAAGAATTGGAGTATACCTTATTTACCTCGGGATGTATTTGGCTTGCATACGAGTTTGTTACGTCCTCGTGGTTAGTCCGGCCCGATTATCCCTCGGTAGGTCGGTTGTTCAACACTATATAAACAAGGCTCCTACGGCGTGTAGAGGGCACCAGATCATCGCACGACTTGGGCGCAAGATCGCATACTACTTTCTGTACACTCATAATCTCGCCGAGACTTGTTGTCTCGTCGAGTTCCTCCTTGTAATTCTCTTTCATATAAAGAAGCGCTGGACGTAGGGTTGTTATCTCCTCGGAGAGGCCTGAACCAGATAAAAACCCTGTGTCTCACTGTTGCTCGTTGATTGCTGTTCGCTTTGATCGGCAAGTCTTCTATCTCCCTTTCTCAAGAACCTTTAGTTGACTTGGGACCGATATCCCAACCGTCGACATGATGGGTACCCATTCGGGTCTGGATACCCATCGGGTCCGGGTCTGGGTCCGGGTTTGGACCCGTGCACACCTTCGGGTCTGGGTCTGGGTCTACGTCTTGGGTCTGGGTCCACGGAAGTTGGACCCGGAGGTACCCGGACCAGGGATAACAAAACCGCGGTGCTTCTCCGAACCGCGAGTGGCGCGGAGCCGGTTAACCGCGGTTAACCGGCGGTTTCGTACGGTTTTTGCCCTAAATTCAAAACCACGGCTTTCCGGTTTTGATCGCGGTTAGCCGCGGTTTTTGGCGGTTAACCGGCGGTTTCTCGCGGTTAACCGCTGTTTGCGACGAAAAAAATTTCAAAATCAATGAAAATGACTAAAATTCATTAAAATACACATTAAAAATTTGAATTTTTAAATTTTATTTAGCCAAAATGCTTAGAATGATTAATAGTATTTTTAGGAATTTTATGTATATTTTACATTCAAAATTTATTTAAACGAATTTTAATCAAACCCCTAAACCCTAAACCGCCGGTTTACCGAGCCGGGCCCCTGCGGAGGCGCGGTTAGCCGCGGTTAACCGCGGTTAACCGACGGTTTTTGAAACCCTGACCCGGACCCATTGCCATCCCTACCACCGACGTCTGATCTCCCTCCCCCTCCACGGTAAGGATCCCATTCATAGCCCCTTTCATCGACGAGCTATCTCTGATTGTTGATTAAATCCGTGGTACATGTGTATTGGCATATATCAGGACTGTGATATTGTAATTCTGCTACTTTGAATAAATTTCATCTCCCAGTGAAATTTATGCATCTCCCAGTGTTAACTAGCCAGCGTTTGGATGACGCTGACCTCGCCCACTTACATTCTTTTAGACGATGGGATCGAGGTGGATCCTTACGAGTGCCACGAAGATGACAGACATGACTTCGGTGGGCCGGACGAGTCCTAGGGGATGCTCCAGCCGCTTGTCCGACACCTAGCCGATAGGATATTCTTTTGGGTACATATTTTTGGATAGCTGCAAACTCTGAACAATGTTTTGTAATATAAGGTTGGTATTGTTCGCCTTACTAAATCCACCTAAGGGCATAACTTGATATGTAATATTCAGGGATTCTAATTAATCGATGTATGCTTGTATCGCCTACGTGATCTTCCGCACTAGTATACCGATCTAGGGACTAGTGCATGGGATTCCGACTCTCAAGGTAAGATAAAATTGAGGGTTGACAGTTTTTTAGTTCCTAGCCCAAGGCGACCCAAGGCATTCAAAATATCTGGAGCAAATTTGTGCCCATGATAGATGCTCGCTGCTTGCAAGCTAGGCTCCCAGATTGATTTTCTGCATAATGCTCCCAGATTGATTTTCTGCTTGCAAGGCTCCCAGATTGATAGTTACCGTTGCATTTGCATTAATTAATAGTGATGCTGTTTATATGATAGTTATGGCTGCTGTTATTGTTGATCTATAAGTGCTTTGGTCCACATTGATATCTCTTTGAATTATGTAGAATATTTTGGAAACCATGCTAAGAGCCATTGTGCCATTGTGTATTGTGCAGTTAGCGCGCCATTATGCAGTCTCCCTCCATTTTCAGATCGCTACAATGAAAATAGTTTGTGAACAAATAATGAAATTTTTTAATCATGTTTTACCTTTGGATGAGACATGCTACAATGAAATTGGTTTAGCAACATATTCGGCTTATTGGTTGATTTCTCCCGCTGCAATTTATTGGTTGATTTCTCCCGCTGCAACGCATATCAACATATTAGGCTTAATTCATATTGGTTGATTTCTCCCGTTGTGGTTTAGTTGGAGAAGTAATGGATATTTTCAAAGATCTCGAATTATGGGATATTCTAATCTGTTGCTATCAGTATGCATTGCCACTTGAAATACAGCTATCGTAGTTTTTTCTTTTATTTAATTTTTTGTATTAAGGTCCTGTTTTTTTGAGCTGATCTGAACGGCTGAACAGCTGAACGGCTGAAATGATTGAACTTCTAGAGCTTCTTGAGGTAGTCTTGAGATTTGGATCCATTTCGTTTGACTTGCTTTTTTAAGCTTTTTTAAGCGTTAGGACCCACATTCAAAACAGCGAAAAAACGGACCCAAAAAACTCAAAGCATATGGTTTTTCAAAACGTAGATAAGTTGTTAAGCAGTTAAGCCGTTAAGTTGATAAGCTGAAAAGAACTAGGCCTAAGTTAAATTTTCTTCTTTCCTACGTTATTAAGTAAAATTGCTGATTCAGTTCGTCTAATAAATGCTAGGCTCTCTATTACACCCAATGATCCAATGCTATGGTAAGTAGACTATTTAAATGTAGAAGTCACTGAATTCTATTGTGTTATATGTAGCAGTTACATTCGTAAGTTTCATGTCCTCCGATCAAACCAGAGGGATGGAGACCATTAGATTCTGGGCTTTGTGCAATTTGGTCTTGGCATTTGTGATTACTGTCCTTCAATGTCTAATATTACCAAGTTTTTAGATGCTTAAAATTGATAGATTATCATGGAACTGCATTTTTCCTTTATATTTATGAGTTGTTATTGTTCGAACATAAGAATGGAGAATTTGAGTGTAGTAGCACCCAAAATGCCATTTTTAAGTTGGTCTTGATTATTCTTGCAAACAAGGACAAGGCAACATGGTGTTCCTAACAAATGAAATGAGTAGAACATACAATTCTCTTTTATGATCTTCTTGGTCTATTTTTTCTTAAAAAATGTTTCTTCTATCTATTTCTAAATGTTCGAAAAATTGACACCTAACATTTCTCACCTTAAAGATCTTGGAAACAACAAACAATATATATAATTTTTTACTGTTGTGGCAAATGATGTCCCACTTCTAACCTAATTATGGGCTTCTTTGATAGCTTGTTTAGTTCTAGTTTTTGTTGGGATTGTAACTTTTGTTATTTTTATCGGAATTGCTTATATCCGAACGTCCGGCAGGCGTCGGACATGCTCGCGTTTGCGTGCCGCGTGGCCCACGCGTAGCTTCTATCGCGCGCACGCATGTTGTGCTTGGCGTGGCTTTCATGTGCAGTGGGGAGGGCTAGAATGGGTGGGACCCATTGTTTTTTATTCTCAGCCTTATCAGAGGTGAGCGACAAGTACTGCTACGTGCACTCCTCGGTGGCTACAGGCTACATTGGCTGTATTGTGACTATTATTTCTGCTACGTGCACATCGGTGGATAGGTTGCTTGTGACCACTTATTTTTGCTACGTGTACACGGCGCTCCTCTTCATGCTGTAATGATTAGCTCGCATGCAATCGCCAACAAGTAGTGTTGTTCCAGTAGGCTATACGTATTGTTCCAATAGGCTAAACTGATTATTTCAGCAGGCTAGACATATTGTTTTAATAGGCTACATATATTGTTGTAATAGGCTAAACTAATTATTTTCACTTTGGGTGTACATCCAATATGCTAAACTAATTATTTCAACAGGCTAAACATATTGTTGCAAAAGGCTAAACTAATTGTTTTAATAGGCTAGACATATTGTTGCAATAGGCTAAACTAATTATTTCAGCATGCTATACATATTGTTCCAATAGGCTAAACTAATTGTTTTAATGCGCTAAACTAATTGTTTCAGCAGGCTAGACATATTGTTGCAATAGGCTAAAGTAATTGTTGCATCCGAATAAACATATTGTTCCAATAGACTAAACCAAATATTTCAACAGACTATATATATTGTTCCAATAGACAAAATTAATTGTTTTAGCAGGCTAGATATTTTGTTGCAATAGCTAAACTAATTGTTTTAGAAGGCTAGAGATGTTGTTGCAATAGGCTAAATTAATTGTTGCACTTGGTTTTATGTCCACTAGACGCGTCGGACGCTCGCGGCCCAGCGCGCGCACCCTCCGATCCGTCTGTTTGATAGCAGCTAGCGCGCGGCCCAGCCAGCGAAGCAATTGGATTCTGCACATTGCCAGCCAACCACAGGCCACCAACAACCAACTACGAACGCCTCCCTGTTGTTCGCTGCTAGCTATAGGAACGTGCATATGATTATGTTTCATTTTAATTTCTCATTTTTATATCCATTTTATCTTGAGTCCAAAATGCATAGAACAAATTTCATAATTCATGTAAAATCACAGTAAACCCATTTTAAATACTTTTCATTTTTTAATTTTTTGATTTTTTTATTTCCTATGAACCAAATTGTTCCGAATGGCAAAACTACTTGTTTCAATAGGCAAAATTAACTGTTTAGACAATCTGAACATATTGTTCCAGTAGGTTAAATTAAATATTTCAATGACAAGCATGATAAACTGTTCCAGTAGGCATACAAGTTGTGGTCCATCAGACTAGACAGATTGTTCCAATTGGGTTAGCCTATTATTCCAACAGAACAAATACATTGTTCCAATAAGTATACAAGTTGTCCCATCAAATAAGACATATTGTTCTAATTGGGTCTAGTCTATTGCTTCAATTGGGTTGGTCTACTGTTACTGCAGCCCAAATACATTGTTCTAACATGTATAAAAGTTGTCCCAGCAGACAAGATTGATTGTTCCGAGAGGCTAAACTCGTTGTTCCAGCAGACAAGACAGATTGTTCCGGGAGTATAGACTCATTGTTCCAGTAGGCAAACTTTATTGTTTCAGTAGGCAAACTTTATTATTCCAGTAGGTAAACTTTATTGTTCCAGTAGCAAAATCTTATTTGTTTCAGAAGGCAAAAGTTATTGTTCCGAAAAGCAAAAAGTTATTGTTCCAGAAGGCAAAAGTTATTGTTCCAGTAGACAAAGTTCAACTATTCCAGTAGGACAAACTTTATTGTTCCAGCAGGCAAACTTTATTGTTCCGGTAGTCAAAACTTTTATTTGTTCCAGAAGGCAAATACTATTGTTTCAGAAGGCAAATTTATTGTTGCATAAGGCAAAAGTTATTGTTCCAGTAGGCAAAGTTCAACTGTTCTTGCAGTACAAACCTTATTGTTTCAATAGTCAACTTTTATTTGTTCCAGTAAGTAAACCTTGTTGTTTCAGCAGGAAAAAATTATTGTTTCAGTAGACAAACTTTCTTGATCTAGTAGGCATTTCTTTTTACTATTTCAGCAGATCAAATACATTGTTCCAATAGGTATGCAAGTTGTTCAATCAGACCAAATGCATTGTTCCAATTGGGCTTAGCCTATTGTTCCAGTAGGACAAATATCAAGTTGTTCCATCGTATTAGACGTATTGTTCTAATAGTCCAACTTAATTGTTCCATTAGTATAGACAAATTGTTTCAGTAAAATTTATATAGCAACATGGGTCTTGTTTTGTTCGAAAAAATACGAGGAAGACGGTGAAAACGGTTTGTGGATTGGAACTCCTAGTCAAAAGTTATGATCGTTTAAAGAAAAACGAAAAAAGTAATCTTCGCTGACGTCAGTGATGACGTCATCGCGAATTGTTCTGACGGAGGCGCGCATTGTTCTCGGTGTTGACGCGAATTGTTTCGGCAGTGCTGCGAATTGTTCCGATGGAGTTTTTTGGCTGAGTACTGCGCTGTGCGTTTGGCCAGGGGAGGCGTCCGATCCAAATTAATTTAGTCTTGTTTTGTTCATAAAAATACCAGGAACACATTGATGCAAACGGTTTATGGATTGGAGCACCCAGTCAAAATCTATGGCCGTCGAAAAAAAATTGAAAACGGAATCTTCGTCAATGTCGGCGCTTGCATTAGCGCTTGCAAATTAAATATGCTGCTTTGTACATGCACAACAGGAGGATGCATGCCGTGCAGCTTTTTGCATGTGAGGGGTAGCATTTTGCTGCCCAGCTTTGCACGCATGTGGTCGCGCGCGCGCGTAAAATTGGGCTGGGCTGCGGCAGGCGTCATATGGACGGACGTCCGTCCCCAAGTCGGACCCTATTTTTATATACACCATTCACTTTATTTTCTGAAAATATTTTTTTAGAACTTTGTAGAGTTTTTCTCAAAGATCTCAAAAAAAATTTAATAATTTATTTAGCCTTTTCATACCACTTTCAAAGGTGGTCAAATTTACTCAACAAAAACTAAATCAAAACTAAACAAGCTATCAAAGAGAGCCTATATTTTGAACCAGTTCGTTAAGCAGGCTGATTGCACTGATGGTTGTTAACTAATAGGTGGCATCCAACCAAGTCAACTGGCTGTGGAGGCATGCATGACTGACTAGAAAAAGGTGTTGAAGCATCCTTTCAATTTTTATTATGTTTATTAAGGTCATGTTCTTTTGAGCTGATCTAAACAGCTGAACGGCTGAAATGACTGAATTTCGAAGGCTTCTCAAGATAGTCTCGAAATTCGGATCCATTTTGTTTGACTTGCTTTTTAAAGCGTTTGAACCCAACTTCAAAAGAATGAAAAAACAGACTCAAAAAACTCAAATGATATGTGTTATAAAAACATAAATAAATCGTTAAGCCGTTAAGCCGTTAGGCTGATAAGCTGAAAAGAACAGGGCCTAAACTTCATCCTATGTCTGTAAGAATTTTCATTTGTTATAAGATTACTATTACTCGACCATAGTAATTTATACATGTGATACTGCGCGGTGTTCACACAACTAATTTCAATGTACCGTGACCATAATTAGTGCAGATTTGATGATTCGGATTTGCATCTTGGTGTCGAAGCTGCTGCTGATGGAAGAGGGACAAAAGAAATTATGCTTTTTTCAATTTGGTATGATCCTTGCATGCTAATTAGATCAAAAGGGGATATATATATATATATGGATGTATGTATGTATGTATGTATGTATGTACATGTTGGCCTGTAATTTAAAATTACACCTCCTGATAATTCGTAGGACCTCTTGCTCAAAAAAATAGAGAACAAATTATTGCTCCTTATACTTACTATATTATCTTTTTATAGGATAAGTAAGAGGCGATGTCTTTTTATAAGACAAGTAAGCATTGAATCAATGGCTATATTGAAATCTGCTTCCCTGTTTGTGCGATGGAATGAGCTTTTAAGTTGACACGTTGTTAAATATTTTTACGATTGCATGACTGCTATCTAAGTTGGCACGTCCCGTCTCATAAACCACTCTTTAAAATTTCACATGTTGCTTGAAATTATGTTTCTTTTTCTTTTCTTTATGATCCGTTGCAAAGCACGGGCATTTCACATATTGTACAAAAATGATTGTGTACTATTTTGTTCAAATATTTTGCACCTTACTGTTTACCATTTTTTTCTTCCATAAACATTGATTTATAGTAGAGAACTAGAGAATAACATAAATTGTTTTTATCATGTGCTATTGTAGATTAAACCATCAACATGTGTAAATTGCTTAATGGAGATTATTAGTTGGTGGTGGAAGTACGACACTATGTCTACATGCAGCATGGAAGTACAATGTTCACCATAACTAAAACTTTATTGAAAACAATTAGTTCTTTTGAGTCCTTTCTTTTATAATGTTCATGCTTATTTAAATGATTCATATTTTATCTTCTTAATCTTACAACAATTTTATAATTTTACAGATGTCTCTCATGACCCTGTGTTTGGTGTTGGACCTCGTGTGTGGCAGAGCTAGAGTAGTATCGCTCATGACACTGTGTTTGGTTTGGACCTCATGCATGGCAAAGTTAGAGTATGCACAAGACAGTGCTCCCGCTCGCGAGTGATGATGTTAGAGAAAGCGTCACGACGACATACGACATGAAAGGAAAGGAGAGAGAGCATGCAACAGCGATGAAGCACGCGACTTTAAAGTTAAAAGTATAAGATGCCTGATCTGAAAGGATGAATTTTCATAAACATTTACCCGTATGGTATTTTTAAGAAAATGGATCCAATGACAGCAGCACACCGGTTATAATCTTTGTTTATCATTCTGTAGTTCTGTTTTCCTGTTTCGTTGCAATACACGGGCACCCTGCCAGATAATATGTAATCTTTTTCCTTTATATTTTGGTTGTTTGTATGTTTGTTTTAGTGCCACATCTTTTAGTGATTTTATTTTTATTTTATGAGGATGTTTACTCACGTTATGTTTCTAAGTGTACAAAGCTTGATTGCTTTTAGGTTAATTATGTGTGATTATACACTTCATGTAATATATTACGAAATGTGCCTTAATATCGACTGCGGGGGCCTTGAAATCAACCTGATTTTCTATAATGAAAATGGTTTCCAAAGAAATAATGGAAATTTTTATGGATGTCTAATTTTGTTTAAGACATGCTGCAACGAAATTTGTTCAATAATGCATTAGGTTTAATTCATACTGGTCGAAACGTCCGACGTGCGTTGCACGTGTACGCTTACTAGTAGTTACATGTTATTTACAAATAATTAGTGTTATACCGATCACAGCACTTCATATTAAGTTGTTCACTATTATGTTCATTTCTTTTATTACTAGTTAGAAGCCTAAATACATTTTGGTTCTACTTATGAGTTGTGATGATAAAATATATTAAAATAATAGAAAATAAAACTGATTGATTTTTTGTGTGTTCAAAGAAGCTAATTTCTTTTAGCGATATATTACAAAATATGTATTTTTTTATGGTAGCATAAAATTTTTAACTAAGCTCGCTCGAGCCATAATCATTTTAAGGACCAAATTGATTTTAAAGGAATTTCATCCAATATCCATTGGTTGTGTAAGATAAATAAGCTAGAATAATCTTCGAGTCTTTTGTTTATATGGAAGGTCGATTTTGTGAGAAACATTTTTCAGCAGATCAACGCTAATGCAACACTTAAGAGTTAAATGCACCCGAGGTCCATTAACTTATGCGGTGGTGTCACTTAGGTCCATCAATTTTGAAAGTGCATTTTTGGGTCCAATAACTTGTTAAATTGTTCACCGCAGGTCCAAACCGCTTAGTCAGTGCCTCTACGCTGATGTGGCGGTGCTTGGTCAGCACCTCCACGCTGATGTGGTAATGAGGTGGCCACACAAAATCTACAATTTTTTTAGATTTTGTGTGGCCACCTCCCTGCCAAGTCAGCGTGGAGGTGCTGACCAAGCACCGCCACGTCAGCGTGGAGGCGTTGACTAAGCGGTTTGGACCTGCGGTGGACAACTTAACAAGTTATTGGACCCAAAAATGCACTGTTAAAGTTGATGGACCTAAGTGACACCACCGCACAAGTTAATGGACCTCTAGTGTATTTTACTCCAACACTTAATGTTGGGTGCCCTCTGACTACAATTACTGATGCATCTTCAGCTTGATTAGAAGTCTTGTATTTTAGAAGTGGTACTTTATTGAAATGTATCAATAATATAAAAGAGTATGCTTTAGTAGATATCCTCCATTCTCAAACTATCTTTTACTTACCCTTATGAGGTAAAAGAGCGGTCACCCCCTATATATAGTGTTACATGCGGGTTTCACTTAACTCTTCCCCCTTCTCCCTAAATATCTACACTCTTCTACTTAAATATCAACTTTTACACCCTTCCACATAAATATCTATTATAGATATTTCTTCACCACATTGTGAGTAAATAACTACAGATGCTTCTATCTTGATATAGATATTCTATTACTTAAACATGAAGTATAATATAGATAGTTCATGGTGGCTTATGCATGGTAAATATCTGCAAATAGCGGCCTGGTACATTGCGTGAAGTTGCACTGTAGAGAGGCCACGGACTACAAAGGAGAGTCGAAGCACGCAGACTCCTCCCACATTGGGTTTGAAAGAGCATAATCATCTGTGAGCTGAATGGAGCCTAGGGATAGCAAAAGGGAAGCTGAGCTGGCACTGTTGTAGGAATCGGCGAAGTAGGGATATGGCTGCGTCAGCCTAAGAATTTGTCGTGCCATCACGGTGGGCTAGAGGTGTCGCAACACACTGTGACGGTGGCGCTATTGGAGACTTTCGGAGTATTTTGGGTGCCGACATGGCTGAAGGAACCGGCAGAGCGGAGACGGTCTCAACATCTTGGATAGCTGTTGTGTCGGCAGGGGGAGTCGGTGCCGTGGACGACAACGCACTAAATACATCAACGAGGGGGGCTCTGTTGTGACCACCAGGACAGTTGGAGACGTTGCAATACATGGGGACTCTCCGGCCGGCAACGCCACCCCGGTGGAAGGAGGCGATGGCTTTTCCGCATGGTGGAGCCTTGACTTCGGCAGACACGCCACGCTGCCAGCCTACACCCTACCGACGGCGCTGCTGATGATGATGGCTTTCGGCACCCCGACGACCGCTCGACCTCGTCTGGCCTGCCGAGGGCATAAAATCTCATCCGGATAGCTGGTGCTATCTACTGATGCATGGGGGACACTCTGTGGGGTCGGAATCGTCGCTTCCAAAGGAGTTGAAGGTCATCCAGTGATGGAAATGAGCCCACTGCTGCAATGGGCCATCAACCAATATGAGAAACCAATCAAAGTTACACCGCTTCGGGCCGAGCTGCTCTTCCAGGGGGGAGACATCAGAGGGTATCCCACTAATGTCATTGTGATCGTAGGAATATTGCCATACTGGCTCGAAACACAGCCGGTTGTAATCAAGTGTTTGGTCGACCTGGATGATGAGGCTGTGGGAGATCATGCGACGTGGTAAAGCCTTGCTTCCAACGCCAATTTGAGGCAAGCAGGCCGATCTTGGGGAGACTATTGGCACCGTCTGTCCGGACCACAACCACATGCACACGCATGCCTCTTCCAACTCCATTTGTGGGTCATCCAAGTCCACCATGTGGAAGCCTACACCATCAACTAGCGGGGCAAGGACTTGCACACCATGCGTGGCGTGACACCCCCTCCAGGCCTCCACACAGGTCCTCACCTTGAAATGAGTGGTGGTCGCTTCCGCCTGAAGAAACTTGGTCCATGGACACAGCGTGAGGTTGAGGCACTCCGCGAGAATCCGCGGCCTCCACATCAGCGCAGCCTGGACCTTCGTCAAGTCGCAAATGAAGAAGTAACTATGGGAAGAGTGTTGCTGCACAAACACCTTCTCACGGGGGAGATGGAAATGATCTCACAATGTGATGCGGCTAACAGGTACTTGTAACGAAGTCATCCATGACAAAGACGACCACTCCGCACCATGAATAGATCTCCTCCAAGAAAGAGCTGCAGGTAGAGGAGGGGACGTAGCACGAGCTAGGTGAAGACTAGCCTGGCCATGTGATCTCTCTGAGGGAGATCAACATGTGCCATGGCGGCGTTAGGTGCCAGCCGACAAGGAATGTCGTCTTGATTAATCTTGCAATCACGAACCTGATGCATCGAACCGTAGCAACAAAGACACCGAGGGAGGGGCGAACGCTTGGCGACGAAGCAAGAAGGGTAAAGACAACGAAAGCACCTACCATCGGCCTCCTTAAATAGATAGCACTTAGCTCCATCAATTGAGCTACTGCAGGCCAGAGTAACACTAGCATCGAAGGCCCTGTTGATTCTTCGGCGTCAGTACCTTTGTCCACCCGCTCGTGTCCTTCTCCACAAGCACATGTGATGGCTTGAAGCCGACAGAGGCAAGCCACGGCTTGGCTACACTACAGGTCTTCCGAGGATTCGGATGCCATCCCACTACAGGAAACAACCTCTGTGTGGTCGGCAAAAGCCGACCACATAGCCCATAATGCCGCCCACATAAGTCTATCTCGGGGGCTAGCCGCCGACACTGTCCCGTCGAGGCCCTGTCGTCGACATAGCCAGATTTTGTCGGCGGACCCGCCGACAAAGCCGCAGCCTGGGCTAGCCCACCTGGATGCCATCAGTGTTGACAGCCTAATATGCCGTCGACGTAGCCCTGCCCTCACGGTTCTTCCCATTTAACGGCGCCCTGACTGGTGGGGTCCACCGAAAATGTAGATCGGACGCGTGTCACCACCTATGTCGGCGGCATATAGAATGCCGCTGACATAGGTATTTTTCCAGGCGCACCGTGGCAGGGATCAGTGTCGGGGGCATAGGAAAAACCGCCGACACATAATTCAACCTATGTCGGCGGCTTTTGGGATGCCGCTGACACTAATGAATGCCACGAATGCGCTGGAGCTTCACCTATGT